>OMLI01088549.1:0-10752 GCA_900302605.1 Rondeletia loricata | reverse complement strand
TGTGTGTGTGTCTGTGTGTGTGTGTGTGTGTGTGTGTGTGTGTGTGTGTGATGTTGATGTATGTTGGAGTGTGTAGCACAAAGACAGCATAGTTATTGTTGCTATGTGATAAGCTTTGTTTTATGAATCCAAGCAGATAGTACTATTGTACTACCTCATGTTTCATTGCTTTGTTGTTCTACCCACATCATTAATATGTGCAACACCTTCTGCTCCTGTGTGTGTGTGCGCATGTGTGTGTGTGTGTGTGTGTGTGTGTGTGTGTGTGTGAATATGATGTGCATGCAGAATATGTACGGTTTAAAGAAGCCTCCATAGCATAATTACATAAAAGCATTTCCATGATGAGGTCTTGACAGCATAATGTCAGATTTTTAAAATTGGATTTGAATTAAGGCTGTACAATTTCAATGTAACCACTGCTTTCAGCTGTAATAATAATGATTACAGTTGAACGTAATCATTGGAGCTGAGACATGAGAGTGAAACTGGCGACATAATTTTGGCTAACCCGAGGAATGCTGTTCAGTTAAAAACGACACCCCGTTTCAAGGAACTGTACCTTGAAATTTGGCAATGATCGAGAACGCCTTGATGGTTATGACAAAGACTTCTTAGACACCGTGCAGCATCGCGTCTGACCATGTGCCCCACTTTTTGTCCGTTCTGATTGGCTGTAACTGTTTGCATTCGTAGAGAAGCTCTTGTTATACTGTTTGCAGTCCAGTGTGAGCTTTTATCTTACATATTATATAAGAAAAGATGATGGGGCTATGGCGAGAGGGAATACCATGTAGCACTATTGTGATTAAGTGTCAGAGAGTCTATACTATTAACAAGTCCCATGGGTCTGTTTCAAAGATACTCAACCCACAAATATTACCAATTATTCAGAATACTCGTTTAAAAAACTTCTCTCATGAGTTCTTTTTAACTTTATGTTGTTCCCTCAACATAACCCTCAAAAAATCTGAAGGGGTCCCTATCTAATAATAATTTCCCATCAGAGATAAAATAAATGTCAGTTTGAAATGCCCATCTCTCGTCTTTAGTTTTATCTGTAGGACTTTCGGAAGATATTGATCGGAAGAGATTCAATAGTAGTGGCTGAGAAGTAGTACTAGCCTCAATACTGTTCCTCTCAGATAGCTCTGATCTCCTGAATCTGCAATCCCCAGCCGGTAGATGCCTTGAAAATTACCAAGGGAATTAACAATGTGGATTGCCTTTGTGCGAGGGGGAAAGAGGTGAAAATGATCTCAAAGAGTCCAGGATGAATCACGCTCCCACTGCAGCTGTCGTTTATTAGCACATTTTCCACCATGGTTTTTGCAGTTAGCTAATCCCCATAGTCTGAGTTTCATAGAGTTTGCCTCGAGGCTTACGCTGAGAGGTTTTTGTAAAAGGCTTCGTTAAAAGTGTTGATTAATCAACTTACTCGCAACTTTGTCATCATTAGTCATGACATGACATCCTAATAATAACTAAAAACAAGAGAAACAAAGCATGATAAGGCTCCTTTTTTCGGCTTGATATTTAAAATTTTGGCAAAATGATATCTGCTCTAAATAAAACATCTGCCTTTATTGCTTTGAATGCTTTGATCTGTTGCAAAGTTTACACTGATCTGTTCAAGGTCAAGACACAAGACACACACAAGATATCACATCAAAACAAAGAACATATTATGTTTAAAAAACACAATTCTGCTCTAATACATTCGGCTAAATGAATGAATTACTTTATTAATTTCTAATGTCTGACAGGGAAATATTTAAAGAAAATATAGCATATCAACAGTATGATAGGCGCTCATTCAAAAATGCCTGACTTGAGTTTGTTATGGCACAAATATTTTACCATTTCGTGCCAGTCACAGTGATGAAAAGAGAAAATTGACAGATTGTATTGCTGAAGGCCAAACGTGTCTGAAAATGACTTGTTCCTTGATGTGGCCAACAGAGGTTTGCAAAAGACTGGAGGTAATCCTTTAGGACTTAAGAGTTTTTTTTTGCAGATTTCTGAGAGATAATCAATAGAGGTTGGTTTTTTTTAGACCCTGCACCCCAGTGAAGGAGAGCAGTGCCTCTTGTCCGTAGAATGAAAGATGAGAGGCCAACCACGTTTGATTAGATCTCGATGAAGGAAATGGGGAGCTAGCTGAAAATATTGCTTTTACTTTCCCACTTTTAATGAGTCATATTAAAACGATTCATCGATACAGGTGTGGTGCAATATTGAAAACCGCAGGACGTTTCAAAGATCAGCCATTCTAGAAATAATTTGAACATCTATGCATGTGTTTAATTTACAATTAGCCCGACACGCTAGCTGTGTTGAAGCCTCCCACTGGGTCTGAAACTGGCACATTCACCAGCTAAAAAAGAGAGCCAATAGGCAAAAGTTGCTAGTATGAAGTAACTTTGACTTACCGTGGAGTTATGTGGGGTCTTGTCCCTCATGACAAATGGATACAACACTGCAGATGGATCTACTGTTGTGGCACAATCAAGATACCATCCTACCACTAACACTTTCCATTCAGAAAATAATACAGTAGCAGTAGATCTGCAAAAGCTTTCTGCACTGAATCTTCCACTGAAATTAGTACAGAGAAGATGACCTTTGATGCAGCTGTACAAAAAGGGCCTGTGGTGTCTGCATGACCTTGGCTCTGCTCCTGTAAATATATCAATGTTGAAGCTTACAGAGCAAAATCAATTCCCCTCTTTTGCCTGAAAAGCTCTGACCCGCATGCTTGAACCGGGACCGCTGATCTAACAAGGGGGTGTTGTCTTTGTATATCCAAAGTCTTAGATGTAGTCAATGCTGGTGTCTGAAGAAAAGCTATGAGAGACTTTAAACACAATGACAATTATTGCCAGGGACACGTATACCACAGGGGGACGGTGTGTTCTATTTTCTATTCTGAACGTTGCATCTTGGAATAGATAACCTTTTGAACATTACACAATGGGAATTTGTGGAATGAATGATACAAGATGTAATCCAGTGTCTTTTGAAGCCTAAAGAGTCACCTTGGGTTGTAGGCCTACTTTCATATGCAACAGACTCCTGGGGTCAGTAAATAACTACCGATCCAAAACATGATTTTAAGTAGCAAGCAATAGAATAGGAAGCAAAACCCAAGACATGCACCACACATATCTGATTTTACTTCGAAATGCATCATTTGGCATTTTACCATAAGGGATGTTACTGTATATAATTCATAAATGGCTTAAATGGTATCTTCCATCGTTTTTGCCCTGACAGAGTCGCGGTCGGCCCCAGGCGCACCACGTATCTCTTTTTTGTGTTCCTGCTGATCTCTCATCATCTCTTGGGTCTCACGTCAAGAGCTCCAGATTTATCAATCAATGGCCATAAACAAAACACAGATTGAACTGGACACTGGGGCACAACAAACGGATTACCAAGTTATTATTGTGCCACACACGACTGGTCACACAAAGCCTAATCTGACAGAGCAGTGAGTGTGTGTGTGTGTGTGTGTGCGTGTGTGTGCGTGCGTGTGCGTATGCGTATGTAAATGGTGTATGTCTGTGCATATATATAAATGGATGAAAGCAGAATCAGAGGTGTAATCCAATTGTATTGGCAAGGTATTGAGTATTCAGTCAATCCAATTATCAATGCTCGACAACATGATGGAGTGAATGAGCCCGTGAGCAGTAATGTCTTTGTCACTGTATACGTGTGTGCATGCCAACACGTGAGCGCAAGTGCATAAATGAGTTTAATTGGATATCTGATTTTATTGGTGTGAGTCTGCACATGCTAGCACATACTGATTATACGTAGCTGTGACCACATGCCTGACAGCTGTGCGTATTTCACTAGGTGGAGAACCTGCATTGCAGTGCTTGTACATGGCAGCCAGGCTCCTGATGTGAGAGCTGCTCAGGGTCAGACTGGAAGAACAGAATTAAAGCTACATGCCTGTCTCTCTCTATCCTACCTCTGTGCAGCAGCGACATATTATCTCACTTCCTTACCTCTGTAATTCATTTCTATGTTTATACACAATGTGTACTGATGCAGCAGACCAAGAAATGCATTGATGTGTTCTGGTGAAAATACTGGCTGTAAATCATGTGTTTAAGAATATCAACAAATGAAACACGTACGCCAAAAAGTCAAATTGTTCAGTGAACTCACTCCTGTAATGAAGGACATGACACCCCAGGCTATCCTGCAGAGTGACGTCTTGCTGTTAGCCCATTTCAGAAATCAACAAAGAATGAAGTCTTCTATTCCTGTCTGAGGAGAGTCGGCATTTCAGTACAAAGGGAAATGACTATAGGAGGAAAAACTGTTCAGTAACATAATGGCATGCCGCACACAGCAGCAGTTCAAAAAGATAAGGCCTTATTCAGAAAATGAGAAAAGTTCACGAACGAGCTATGATTTGAGACGCAAAAGAGAAAACGGACTTTTATTTATTTATTTTTTAAAAACTTTTTACTGTCCAATAGTAACGATCTTCCTCTCTCTCTCTCTCTTTCCTTCTCCGTCTCCAGCAGCGGCCCCCACACTCCCCAGTCTTCGCTCAGAGGTCTTCAAGCCGTGTGTGGAAGACAAGGACCTGGCCTTTTGTCTAAACGAGGGAGAGTGCTCCATCATCGAGACTGTGGCCGGAGTTCACAGACACTGCAGGTGAGTGTGTTAATGCGCGAGCGTGTGTGGCATTCAGTTTCTTTCTTCAGCATTGATTGTTTCCTGCGTTTGCCCTTCCCCTCCAATCAGTAACCTTGGTGTCATTTTCGATTGGAGCCTCTATTTCATACCTAACAGACTGTGTTCGGGTAGTGGTGAAACATATGTCAATTTGGTCTGACAAAACTTTTAATAGTTATCACGGCAATTTTATAAAACTGCCTTCTCCTCAGGTATTAACCTTGGCATGTGTTGTCTGAGATGACGTCTTCTGTACGCAGTGCATTTTAATGCCGGGTGTAAAGGGAGAGGCTCTTTGGTGCTGAATCCCTCTTTGATCTTTCTTAAAAGCAAAGGATATTTTTTGCCATTTCCTTTCTTCTCTCATGTCACTCACACCCTACCTGGCCAACAGAATAAATAGTGGTAACCCGTGTAAACAGCGCGTATCCAAGGATGACTCAACTGACATTTATTAAATCAAATAAAGACTATTTATTGCAAAAACAAATCCAGTCCTAGACTATTTCTAATGCCTTTGACGTGCAAACCTAGGCACTTGCGTCGTTAAATGGGTCAGTATTGATCTGTCATGTCACCTAGTTATGTTTCTTCATATTAGTGATAGCTAGATTTTTGGCTTGGCATGAAACGTATGCCTTACAGATTCAGAGCCTATTAAATTCCTTGGTTTGTTCTAGGAGCATATACAGTATGTTCTGTTAGCCAACATTACCATAATAAGTAAGTAAGTAAAACTTTATTTATATAGCACTTTTCAGACGAGAAGTCACAAAGTGCTTCACAATATAAATAAAATGTATAATAAAACAGCATACAAAATTCTGGTGATGCAATACAGTACCAGCTAAAAGGTACTTTAATGCAAATTAGAGCAGCACCAGTAAGCGCAACAAATATGGGTAAAAATCTGTAATAAAATGTAAGGAGGCAGACCAAAATACAAAAGGTAAAAGGAACACGGGGAGCAATAAAAATAGGATGACCTGTACATTAAAACAAGGCTTAAGGCAGTGCAAGCAAACATTTACCTGCCTCAACAATTAAGAAGTAAAACTAAAAGCCAAAGTAAAAAGATGAGTTTTTAAGCATTTTTTAAAAACAGTCGACCGAATTAGCAGTTCCATAATCTGGGAGCTAAAACAGAGAAAGCACAGTCACCTCTTATTTGTTCATAAAACACACATATATTAGAGCATATGAGTTATGAGACTGATCATATTTAGTACACTCGCCATTCAGTGGGAGATGCAAGTTCTTCTTGAGGACTTTCAACTACTCTCTTCTTTTCATGTTCCCAGGCTTGCTAGATGCACTACCACCGCAACTCAGCAATCTGTCTGATATCATGTCACTTTCAAAATAGATGCTAGGAATTTTTCTGTCAGGGTTGAATGGTGCTGAATTGAAAAACAGCTCATTAGGAGACCTCCCTATAATGTAAAGGCCTCAATCTTCATCTAAAAAAACGCCGCGTTATAAATGACACATGAGCGTGAGTCAAGCCTCTCGGAGTTGAAAAATAAAAGTTGAGCAAAAGACAGGCGAAATATAGCCAGGGAATTAAGTAGACAACCTAAATAGTACTATTAACGATTTTTGCAAAGTCTTAGGATTCAAGGTTTTTCTCTAATAAGCACCTGACCTTCCACAATCACATGACTTGCTTATAAATTATATTTTGTTCGTTTGGGAATTGGAGAAACAACCAAACCAAAGAAAACCTAAAACAAAGTAACAATTTCATTTCTGATTCAGACCAATTT
Source organism: Rondeletia loricata (assembly GCA_900302605.1). Lineage (NCBI taxonomy): Eukaryota > Metazoa > Chordata > Actinopteri > Beryciformes > Rondeletiidae > Rondeletia > Rondeletia loricata. The sequence continues at coordinate 4,285 of OMLI01088549.1, read as the reverse complement.
AAATGAACCATGGTGAGTGTGGAATTTGTACAATAGAAAATACGTTAATATTGATTCAAGTGTCCATATTCTGGCTAGTGGTGTCCTTCCTCCACTGCATCACAGAACATGGCATTCAATCCGATGTATTCTTCATTGCACTGAATGCAGAAGGCAGAATAAAAGGTTATGGTTTGGATGCACTGGAGATTTCTAGCAACTACACTCTGAGCTATAATTAGTGGTAGATCCCTGACTGTATACAGGAAAGAGGAAAGACTGGAGAGCCTAACCTAGAGGAACTGTCAGCCAATTTCTCTTCAGCTGAGTGCCTGTTGTGTGAAAGAATGATTACATGGTTGTGGGTGTTCTTATTGAAAGGTTGTTTCTTTTGCTGGCAGAAGTTCAGACTGTAAGTCAGAAAAATATTATCATCTGACTCAAAAATCACTATCTTGTTGACGGTGTTTAATGTCATCGCTACCGGATGGAACTCCAGATTCCATGTGCTATTGAAGATTACAGTAATTTGGAAACAACAACATGGAAGCACCACTATTATATTAATTGAAAGCATGGAGTTTGGGGAAAATGAACTCGGATGCATACAGACTTTCTTTCTGGTAAAAGTGAAATATGTGAAACCTAAACCTAATTTTCTTCCAGTACATGGCTGACAGTGCACAGTATACTGTAGCTGATTATAGCTCCAATTTATTCAACAGAACATGAAAACATATGAGGCTATTGTATGCCATTCAAAGAAAGCAAGTCGCCGCTGCTGCCATTGCCATCTTTATGCCATATGTAAGGTATCCTACAATTTGACTGTACCCTTATTACTGGGAGGCATAATGTGTGTGGAGATAAGACCAGAGCTATTGTCCATCCACAGCTATGGATAGAACAAAAAAAGCAGAGGATGCTTTGACGTCAGTCTCTCCTCCCGGCTACAGCCAGAGAGAGAACCAGAAATTTGGATGTTTTCCAACGCTGGACGAGTAATGACGTCAGAGCGATCTTTAAACACTTGAATCATTGGACGAGAGCACAGTTTTGAACCTTGGAATCAATTTATTTTGTTATGAAACGTTTCCTTCTTCCCTCTCCTCCTCCTTTCCCCCCTCTGCCGGATGTTCATGTTCGCCAATGCTGATGAGGCTCAACTATATAAGCATGCAAATGTGAATTGAAGACCTAGTTCCGCACCGGTGCTGTGGCTTCTTATACACTAAGTACAATACATGTACAGGAGTTCACAGGTCTTGATGTGTTTGGGGCTGAGACACACTGCTTGGGGCTAAAAAGTGACAGCCATGCGCAGAGATGGTAAGTGACATAGGGGTGTGCAAGTTACTAAAGTGATACTGGTTGTGCAAAGACAGCATTTGTAATAAGCACGTAAATACAGTAAAGTATTAATACCAATGTTCAGGTTCATACAGTCACAGGAGAATACTATAACGCAAAAAGCAATGAATAGAAATCAACTAAGGAGAAAGTTTGATAATCAAGAAGCCTTAGCACTCAGTATGGTTGCAACCGGACAGTGTGGTAGTCATATTGCATCAAGGTTGGTTTTGTAGGCCAAGCCCGAAGAGCCACTTGATCTGAGTGATGGTACATTTCTCTATTTGCTTACGACAGCAGCTCCATGCGTAATGGGAGGACGCAAGGCTGGGTGTGAATGAGAGGAATTGTTTCCACCAGCCTGGTGGAGCTGGGCCATGGATATGAGACAAATGACTGTAGTGGGTGAGACTCATCATCAGCAGAATGTTTGGCCACGCCAGCCAAATGATCATACAGAGGTCTGCTCCAAGAGAGAAAAGCAATAAGTGGCAGCAGGTGTTTTCAGGCGAGGCAAAACGATCTATAGTGGTTTCACCTCTGCTAAATCATCTGTACTAACTTGGAGATTTTAGAAATAGACTATTCCAAATACAGTACAGTGAGTCCTGTGTATTGGTTGCCATGTTCAATATGTGCGGGATGTGGGTGACACAAAACGGAAGGAACCGATGGCTACTCCACTACATACACAAGTGATCTGTGTGCAGGATTATGTAACTGTGGTGGTGTTGCCAGATCGCATTGACATTTTCCAGCCCAATCAAAGCTTTACCCTCCAAATCCGATAAAAAGCGGCCCGAGCGGGAGTCGACTCCTCCCATATCTGTGACTATGACTGAAAACAATATACTGTATCAATGGTTTTTCAAGTTGAAATGAATGTGCTTCACCCTGAGTGAATAATGTTGTTGAATGTTGTGTCTGTGTGGTGTGCTTCTTCCATTTTATTTTAATCGTCTTTTTAAAAGCTTGGCAAATGGTGACAATTCTATAATGTGGAGTTGCCGGGAGGTTAATTGGTGGTTACAATGAGTAATGCTCTGTCAGGAGCATTGGTTAGCTCTGTCGGCGGGGTCTGTGGAGTACAGGAGGGCATGTGTGTAATTCAGTAGAGCAGAGCTTGCCAGGACCATTTAACGTCTTCTGCAGAGCCCGAGACAAAACAGGACCTTATGGCCTCTAATAATGTCTTATCAAAACAACTGTGTTCGAACTCATCAGTCTGCACAGCTGCCCTCCATTCACACCGCGGCTCTCATCGGGGATTCCCTCCACCCTGAGTAATGCTGTTTGTGCCTTTTTTCACAGATCTTATTTCAAACAGGTACCTAGAGAAATAGTGTGTCTCTTCAGTGAAGCGAGTGTTGAGTTTGTCAGGGCGGACATGTCCTCGACAACCCAACAGCATGGGGTTGGTTGGAGGATACTGTATATTGGTAGGAAGGAGGGTTCACTGCAGCTTCCACCACCTACAGGCTTGTGCGGTGTGACGTCTTGGTGGTGCACAGCAGTGGTCACAACATTCAAGTGTTGACAACCTACTGTGCGTGCTTCACTCCAGGCATGCAACACAGACCGGATGTGAATGCTTGATGGCGGTATGTGCAGTTGCATGATGTGGGTCGTCTTTTCATGACGGTAAATCAAATAGGCGTTCCATTCATGCTTTATGTGCCTGAACTCAAACCTACTGAGTCAGCTTTATGAAACCTGACATAATGAATATAAATCGTATTCTGCTATACTCTCAGCCCATGCTGTATCTCAAAGCTTTACTACATGGGAAATGTTCCTCTTGGTTTTTAGTACGCAGAGGGGCTCACTTGCATTGCACAGATGATGCAAAGCTGCTGCAAGATAGCTTTATAGTTCACACAGCTTGATGATGCCGCCCTGGCACAGAGTGGGGAAGACATGAATTGGGAACCAGGCATTGTATGTATGGGTACTGTAACTGTTCCTTTACTTATCCAGTAATCAATTATTATTATTTTTAGTAGTAGTATTAGTAGTAGTAGTAGTATTAAATAATAATATATATTATATTATTCCAGACCTAAATTGAAAAGTGGGTTACATTAGAATAAAACAGATAAATACAACAGGAATAAATTACACTAAAACAAAATATTTAAAATCTTACCTTAAAAAAAGTGTTTTAAGAAGTGATTTAAATGATGACACTGTTCTTCAGCTCCTCTTTTAGGACACTCTAAGGTCCAGTCACCTTTGGTCTTTAACCTGGAAGGCCCTGCCTGAAGATCCCAGGCCACAGTCTGGCTCACAGGGCATTACAAGATCTGCCAGACTTAGCTGACCATTTACAAGTACAGTAATCAGTAAAATCTTGAAATCAGTTCTAAAACATGCAACCAGTATAGAGCTTAAATATGGATAATATGATCCTGTGATGTGTTTACTTTTCATCAAAAGGAAACAAAGGGATTTATTCAAACCTGCTATAGAAAGGGAATTGGATCTTTAGGACAATCACTCTGCTTTGTATTGTCTCTTTACAATGTCTTCATATTACCTTTTATATTTAACCTTTTCAGTGTACATTTAGCTTTTATACAGCTTTTAGTTCAAGTTGTCAAGGCAAAGTCAAAGCAAAGGGAATAGCCCTGCCCTGACTGTGACTGGACGCTCAGGATCTGATCTAATTATGACCAGAGAACTAGAACTTGGTGGCAGAGGAGATTTGATGCCGCCTGCAATCATGTTGATTATAAAAATTAATTAAGAATTGCGGTTCCTGTATGTTTCACCTTACTGTTATTTGTCCTTACATATTTAACAGCTCTGTTTCTATTCTCCTCAGCATGGAGGATGAAATGACTACCCTGTGTGTGTGTGTGTGTGTGTGTGTGTGTGTGTGTGTGTGTGTGTGTGTGTGTGTGTGTGTGTGTGTGTGTGTGTGTGTGTGTGCGTGTGGGTGTGGGTGTGTGGGTAG
>OMLI01088546.1:0-11051 GCA_900302605.1 Rondeletia loricata | reverse complement strand
CACACACACACAAATCTACCATCAGTACATCTGACATTGACATAGAGTGCCCACACTGTAAATCTCCTGTCAAAACCCTAATAGGAGAATGTTTGTCAAGCATTTCAAACAGCATTAAAAGAGAGGTCATTTCTTATAGACTCCCCATAACAGATGACCTCTTCACTGGTTATTTACCAAGTAAATGTGGACCACATGTTGCATTCTGCTTTTATTTAGTGATCCGAATTCAAAAGCACTAATTAGCTCACTATCAGGTAACAATTCACTACATTACACTGTGATTTTTTTTTAACATCAAGCATTTGTGTTGGCAAAATCACATTACAAACATTATGTGAGTGGTTTCTAACAATTTGGATTTTGAGTGTTTTCAGTGTAATTGGCTCATAAATGTGCATGGATCTGAACATGCAACTGCAGAGGCAAATGAACTGAAATAAAACACTGGATCCGGTCAACAAACATGCACAAGTACGATAGCTGGCGATCTCGTAAGCCGTAGCAGACTAAGTTGTTGTCCATTCAGGCGTTTATCTGCTTTCCAAAGGTGAGCTATGGCGCTATGAAGAGACATTCCTGTGGTGAGTAAATGCTGAGGGGGAGCAAGAAAGAAGCTCTTGTTTGGCACGAGTTTCAGAGTTAAAGAATGGCCTCTAATCAGGCCTTTAAAGTGTCTGCAGGAAGGATGTGTCACTTTTTTAATAGGAAGCAGAAAGCGTCAGGCTGCGAGGAGTAGCTCACTTTATATGGACATTTTATGGCATGTGTCTGTGAGCATGTGTGTATATTTGTGTAAAACCATTTGGAACGGTGTGGGATTGCACGGGACTGTGTGTGTTCATGTTTTTAATTGAGTGTGTAGGTATGGGCACGGCGCTCTGAGTGGTTGTGTTTGTGTGTTCTGATGTGGCAGCTTGTTGAAAGCCCGACGTGTGTGTTGTTCAGCCTCTTGTGCCTGTGTGTGTGATGGATAGTGTTTAGTTAGTCTTAGTGAAACCTCTGGCCTATCTCCCCTGCACTTCTGTAAATAAACCGGGTCGTGTGGCGGCTGTTGGTTTGTGAAGGGAGGCTTGTAAAAACAGCCAAACACATGAACACAAACACGCCCCGGAGATCGGGCACATTTCCGCGCCGGAGCTCGGTCCGAACCTCGCCGCCACGATCATAAGATGCATAAAACATTCTTTAAGCTAATACCTTAACAAGCTGCGTGCCAGCCTGCTGCCACTGGTAGAGCACAGCTTTCATTCTGGAACTTTCATTTGTCCCCAAAACTGTCATCACATATTACATTACCTCTGCCATTTAGCACCTTACAGTACTATAAATTAATATTTTAACATGGGTGGTCCCAGTGGGAATTGAACCCCGAACCCTGGCAGTGTTGCTCTAGGGAATGGAGCCCTGAACCCTGGCAATGTTAGTGTCTTGCTCTAGAGCACTAACACTGCCAAGGTTAAGGGTTCAATTCCCTGGCAGTGTTAGTGCCTTGCTCTTCCCATTGAGCTACACAGGACCACATGGATACTCTCACAAACAGACCCACATTTGTGTATTCATATATGCATACTCATCCACCCATACAAACACTCACCCACACACACATACTGTATGTACAACTATACACAGGGGTAGAAAAAGTACCAAAATATCCTACTCAAGCAGAAGTACTGTTACTTTGCTGATATTTTACTTAGAGGTAAAAGTACTGGTGTAAAAATCGACTTAAGTCAAAGTAAAAAGTACCTCATTTAAAATGTACTCAGAGTAAAAGTTACTGAGTTCCTATGCAGTTCAAACTAGATTCTTTAAATAAAAAAATAAATAAAAAAACGTTACAAAATAAAGTACAGCCAGATTACTCTTCTCTTCTCTCTGACTGACCGGTCACTGTGAATGGCTCCACAGACTGGACAGTTTCTGATGCAATGCTGATGGAGAGACACAAAATGTGTCTTTGTGTGGTTGTGATTTAAAATGTAGCTAAGTACAATACTTAAGTTAAAAAGTAAAATTACGGACTTAAAAAAATACTATACAAAAAGTATAATTACACGAAAAAGCTTCTCAATTACTGTGACGAGAGTAATTGTAATTTGTTACTTCCACCTTTGTCTATACAGTAACTTCCATTATGGCCGACCACATTGGGCTGGAAGCGAGAACCTTGTGCTCCCTCATTCTTACCCTTCAGCTTATGCTGTTGTCGCCCTGATCAATCTTGCATTTTTCAGCGTAGTCGTACGGGCGTTGCAGTCACGGTGTTTTTACTGCGTTGCCGTAAACACTGGATGGCAACTGACCATTCGTTTTTTATTTCTATGAAGCGCCAACCTTCAGCTGCAAAGGTCTGCCCAGGACTGTTGTTTTTGTTTCAGATTCTTAACGGGGATCTTCCAGGTGTAACCCTCTCCTCTGTGATGGAGTGATCAGAGAGCGAGAAGGCAGCTGGAGGGAGAGCTGCTTGGGCTGGAAACGTAAGACCTTCGCGGTATTTGCCCGAGTGACGGACCTCACCGCAGGGTTGTTGTCGAGAGCCCGGTTTCTGTTCACTTACGCAAGACCTGGACGTTGCTGCCATTTGAACTGCACAGCCGCTGTGGCCAAGCAGCATTGCGTAACAGAGGAAGAGAGAGAGAGCGATTGAGTGAGAGAGTAAAAAGAATAACAACTTCTCCTCCAGCACTTTCTGTATTGTTTACAGCAACGGCACAAGTCCTGTGTAAGATGATAGTCTTAACAGGAGTGTAAAATGAGATGTTTGCAGGTTGGGCTGTTTCACTCCTGCTGGGTGCAGCTCACATGGTGGATGTGAGGTTGGACGGTGTTTTTGGCTGCGTTGGTTTGAGCCTAATGTTATGCAACAGCATGGTCAAGTAGAGCCTGGTGTAATTGTGGTCACGACGGTGTGTGTCATTCAGCGAGTAATGAGGCAAGGTTTGTCTGCGCTGCTGCCACTCTGCATGTGCACTCACCATGCATGTGGTTGAGTCACAGTGTGTGTGTGTGTGTGTGTGTGTGTGTGTCTTTCTCGCTGCCTTGCTGTCTAATTGCCTTGTTGCCATACAGCAACAGTGGAAAAGAGCCATCCCAGTAAGCATTTGATAGACTTCAGTGTGCAAGTGGTGGCCAAGTTCAATGTCAACCGAAACGAGCACAACATTTTCACAGTATGCTATTATGGCACAGTACAAATTCCTATTAAAACAGCTTTGGAAACAGTTTTGAACTGATATTATGAGATATTTAGGTCCTGATTCGACAAGACAATGCAGGTAGCAGCTATGGACGAATATAGACGTCGTCTCAACTTTTATTTTGCCGCTATATTTACACCGATTTTCAACATCGGTGCAGGCCGTCGTATCAACATCTATTCAATGTCAAATTGTTTGTTTGGAATTTGTCTGTCTGGTGGCCGAAGCTCCAAACCCCCCTCCTTCCCCCACTGCCCACCTCCCATCTGAGCATGCATGTGGTATATTTAAACACGCATAAATCCATGTCTATTTGCATATCTGTGCTTCTGTTTGCATGTTTTTATTTATGCCTGAATGATCACGATGTGCATAAGTGCACAGCATGTGTTTGCGTGTGCACACGTGCATCTTCCTTCTGTATATGTGTGTTTATCTGTTGCTGGGAATAGGGCCTTTGGAGACTGACAGGCCGTGGTGGATGGGGCTTCAAAGCGCTGGGTATTTTTAGTTCCCAGGGATTATGTGCAGAGTTGTTTTCAATTTGCTATTGGCAGGTGAGCGGCTGGGCGGGGGCGTCTGCAGGGAACCAGACAGGCGGGAGCTCTCTTCCGTCTCACATTCCCTCACTCTAGATCCTTTTCTTTTCTCCTCTCTCTCCGTCTCTCACTCTCTTGTCTTATTCTCTGACTTTTCTTTTATTCTCGTACTCCCGACACCCCCCACCCCCGCAACCCCTGTCCTCTCGCTGTTTCCTTCATTTCCTCTTGGCTGCTGTGCGTCTGTTGCCGTCTACTCCTATCTTTTGCGCTCTTTATCATTCTCTCACTCCTCTTCCTCTGCTTTGTCACCGTCGCTCTCTCAACTTTTCCATAAATCACCTTGACTGTTTCTTTGAGCCTGGATGATGATCTGATCCGCTGTTGCCACAAAGAGAATTATTCCCGCCTCCTCGATCAGTTTTCTATTAGGATTGTTTCTCTCTCTTGCCTTTCTCCACATCTTCTCACTGATGCCTCTCTTCTCACTTTCTTCATCTCTACATCTCCTCGCCTATCCTCTCTTCCCCCATGACAGAGAACAGACTGTCCCTCGGTGGACGAAGCTCAGGGAGAATCCGAGAGCATGTCTTACAGAAGTGAGAGATACTCAAAAGTAGGTCAAATAGTTTTCCCTCAAGTCAGTCCCAGCATTTCAGCCCTGCAAACCAATATTTGGTCCCTGTTTCCATTCTCAAATGGCAAATGTGATTCCGAGGTAGTAAACAGTTGCATCCGGTAATTTTACAAAGTAATACATCTGACTTTTGGGGAATTTGCACAAACATTGAGGAAAAAATAATATCTCCTCGTAAAATATATACCGCTTAATGTTGTGTTTTATTAAAGCCACATGTTATGCCATAAAGGTCTCCACGGTAACTGAAATGTTTTAATATTACACAAAACACCCAATAATATCACCTTGTGCGTGTGTGTGCGTGTGCGTGCATGTGCATGTGCGTGTGTGTGTGAGAGCGAGAGAGAGATGATGATGATGATGATGATGGTGCCAGGGCCACTACCACTTCTAAGAGACACGTGTGTGCATGTGGATTTGTTCATGCCAGTACATCTGCAAAAACAGTCACAGTTGAATTCATAACAGCTTGGGATCGCAGCATAATTAGTTTGAACGTATTCCCATGCCAATTAAATCTATTATTGTTCAACTCACAGTTAGAGCTGATGGTTGTCACCTGTTCGGGTCTTGAAAGAGTTTGATTGAGGTTTGGAAAATAAAATTGGAAATGGCCAAAACGAGTTGAATTCAAGTGTTGTGGCAGTGTGCGCTGCCTACATCCTCACAAACCTTCTCCAAATTAAACAGTTTTAGCTTAAATTGTTTCTTCCTGTCTCAGAGGTCAGACGTTTGCCCGCTGCAGGTGTCTTGCTCGGCCTCAGCCAAGACTATAATGACCCTTTCATGTCGCGACCTCGGACTCCCTAATGGTGTGTAAAGTAGCTCTGTAAAGTTGAGGCCAGCTGCAGCTGAATCATTACATATTTTCCTCAGAAACCGTGTCAAGCGGCATGAAGTCCAGCTATGCTGCCGTTAGAGTGGAAAGACTAGAGAGTTTGGTCAGCTGCAACCTGCAGCTAAGGCCTCCTAAACTCAGGAAGTGTGTTTGTGGTCAGCAGAGGTCAGATGGTTGCTGGGAGGGGTTGTGTTGGCACATGGTCCTCTTCCACTGTTGTTTAGATAGCAGCAGCTATCATGAGTTCATGACCCCAGCTCCACAAACCTGTTGGATCAGACGATTAGTTACAGTTATACTCTCAAGATGTAAAGTACATATCCAGAACCAGCTGAATGGGCACCATAATGCAAGTAAAGAAAGGAAAGAGTCACACGGGTAAATGTAAAGAGAAAGGGACTCAGCCATTTCATGGATAAAACTGTAGCCTACTAACATTTTGGGGCATTTTTGCCATTATTAGACAGTTTATAGTGGAGAGAGAGAGAGAGAGAGAGAGAGAGAGAGAGAGAGAGAGAAGAAAGACTGGGATGACATGTGGCAAGGGTCCTGGACAGGATTCGAACCCAGGAAGGCAAGCACCTTCGCCCCAAGTAGTAGTAATATAAATCAAAGCAATGACAGTCAGCCTAGTTAATAGCCCCAACTGTACTCTCTGTGATGAATATGCTGCAAGCACTGTTATACATCTGTTCTTGCAACATGCTACAATCAAAATCCATGTTGCCTCAGCACTCTCAAAACTGTTAGGAGTTCCAGTTCAACCTGATCCCTGTCTGTTGAACGATGACTTATCACTGTCACACTGAAGAAAACCGTTCTCGAGCTTCAGTTTAATCCCAATCTTCCTTTACATCAGTATTGGAAAACATGCTGCCACTATATAGCTGCACTGGAGTGGACCACCACAAGAGTGAGTAAAGCTAAAGCTTCTACAGAACAGGCTTGGACAGGGCAGTCGTTCTCATAGTGGGGTCCAGGGACTCCCAGGGGCCCTTGAGGGGGTTCCAGGGGTCCTTGAGGGGGTTCCAGGTTGCCCCCAGCAAAATGAGGAATAGTTTCATTTCACTGAAATTTTATTTACCATAAATTATCCCGATTAGAGAATATATAAGAATGACTATTCTAATCCTAGGGGTTCACTCTCACCACTGTTATCTCCCCATGTACAGTGTAGACAATTAAATACTAAATCTAAATCTTCACATATGGGTGCCTGGGACCAAATCTTATCAAATGGGGCTCCGTGGCCTAATGTGTGTCTATTTGGGGGTCTTTCACATACATTTTTTTGGAGAGCCCCTGCTATAAGGGACCATCTTCCAAACTAATACATGTTATTTTATTGTTGAATTATATCACAATCTGTCCAAATATGCGTTCTGTTCATCAGCAGGTTAATTGTAAATATGGATGGGTTTCTTTGTTCATCACTATGTTTTCAAATGGAAATGTTAATCTGAGAAAAAAGTAATGACAGTTTAGCCAGAGGTCCAGCACTCTGAGCGGTACTAACTCTGTCATTGGAGAGCGGAAGAGGTTCATGATGCCAATAGTTTCTGCTGACAAAGCCACTACTCATAGGAGGAGAGAGCAGCCAAGCCCAGCACTCAGGAAGGAAGCCTGTGTTTGATGGATCCTGAGACAGGTTTCCTCCTCCGCCTATGAACTCCGAGGTCCTCCGGTCAGGAAGACGTTCGGGGTTTTATGATTTGAAACGGAGTGGTCACTGACAGATGCCCCGCGACGCTCTTGGTTCGCTTATTTAAACTGTACTTGGGTTTTCGCAAACATCCTCCTGTATCAAGGTAAAGTCAAGGACCTCCAAATTCTTAGAACACATTAGACCTTGAAACTCCGTTTGGATAAGATTTTGTCCCAAGAACATTGTTGTTGTTGGATATGACTTTACCCAGAATGACACAACTGCCTATACTGTAGGTAGGGAGGCAACAGTAGGAAGAGAGAAACCAATAATCAGAACAGTCTCCCTTCCATTCTCTCTTTGTGCAGATCTTCTAGGGAGGGAAATAATAGTGAATAGTGAACCCCAGACCCTTCTTGGGAACTACTATCTGAGATCTTCACATTTTGCCTGCAGGTAAAGGAATACACCAAATGTTTTGGTAGATTGTCCTGTTGGTCAACTTAGCTGCTAAGTGATGAGAACATAGACACCAAAATAATCCCTGTGTCTCTGGTAGATCGTTGGCATTATCCAAAGTAAGAAGACTGACCTTTTAGTAATGAAAAGTTGTTAGTGATTTTTATTCATTTAAATTTTAATAAAAATGTTGTTAAGGGCGGTCCTGGTGGCTCGATGGTCTGGGGCGCGTCCTGGGTTCGGGTCCGGCCCGGGACCTTTGTCCCATGTCATCCCTCTCTCTCTCTCTCTCCCAGTCTTTCCTGTCTCTCTAAACTTTGAACTATCTAATTTTTTTTTTCATTAACTCAGTATAGCTGATGTCGTTTTAAAAAAAAGTATTTCAGGTGAGCAACCACGTATTTACCTGCTGCACAGTGATTTTTTGTTGTACACACTCAGTCTCCCATGGCCCAGCACATTCACTTCTTATGGAAACAGGGAAAGTAGTCCCTGCTAATTCAAAACACACATTTTATTTACAGTTATTTTTTTATCATATTTCGTGTAAATTTGACCAATCTACAAAAAACTGCCAGATTTAGACGCATTTAACATTACTTACTATTTAGCTTAAGAGCTAATACAAGTTCTCATTTTCTTACTTTTGAGATAATGCTAGTCTCCTACTCAACATAGTGTATGTTAATGTGTTAGCATGAAGCAACAGAGCCAATGATGTACCGGGGACACAGGGAGGATTTTGACGTCTATGTTCTCATCACTTAACGGCTAGGTTGACCAATGGGACGATCTCCCCAAAACTCACTGTATTCCTTTAACGGACGGCAGTGTTTTGTCCACATAGCACATGCTTTAGTGTTTTGCCATTGACGTGATGTAATGGGAGTGATGAGTAATGAAGTGACTGATTAGAGGGATCAGGGACTGTGTGTCCGCTGTGTGTGACAGCTCTCATGTGACATCAGCTTCCCTCTGGGAGGGAGGAAAGTGGTCTTAGTCTGCTTTATGAAAGTGCAGCACCACAGTGTGTGTGTGTGTGTGTGTGTGTGACATCACTCGCCTCACTCATGTCTTAGTTCCTTGAATGCGACGGGGCGATGCGCACACACACATGCACACACAGACCACAGCGGCGCCAGTTGTGGTGGATTATTTTCATGTCAAGTTCATATAAATCAGCGGTAATGTGGTCTGACTCTGCTTTATGCCGCCGAACCTTCAGGCGGTCGAGCGGTGGTTTGCTTATGCCCCTCCCCACCCCCACCCTGCCAGAATTCCCCAGTGGATCTTACATTACTAAAATACCCAAATGTATTTCGATGACAGACAATCTGTGTACTGCACTGTCTGTGAGGATATGCGCGTGTGTACTGAGTGTCATTTGTGCATGTATATCAAGTACAGGAGTTGTGTGCATGCTTGCATGTGCATGTGTGTCCATTAGTGTTAGACCAATATATCGGGCCGATATTGGTATTGGTAAAAATCGGATATCGGCCAGGCAGTGTCGTCCACCTCTTATATGATGGAGGTTCCTCTCTGACCACAGCTAGTCAATATAGTAGTAGTAGTAGTATTATATCAGATGTCTGTCCAGATAAATCATTCCAGTGTGGTGTGGGAGGATTTTACTCAACAGTCTGTAAATCCTGCAGTGAAACCTGCGTCACTCTGCCTGAAGGAGCTGCTGACCCATTTAAAATAATTATATTAGTCAATGGAGAGTTTTAGTGTCCCATGATGGTCTAAATGCTGTTTCAGAGGCTTTTCCTCCCTGACAGGAATTACATTCAGAGAAAAACACTGAATACTTGGCATTTTTTGGCATGAAAATTGAAAAATAAATGGAATATCAGTACAAAATATCAGCTATCAGAATATCGGTATCGGTCTTCAAGAAACCAATATCGGTCCAACCCAAGTACTGAGCTGTATTTGTGAATGTCCATCAGTTACAGTAGTTGCGTGTGTGTGTGTGTGTGTGTGTTTGTGTGTGTGTGTGTGTGTGTCCACTGTCCACAGCGTGTATCGGCCCGGGTGTAGCCCGCCCCTGAACCTCTGGTCAATGCAGCCAGTGTTGTGTTAAAGCACAGCGGACTCATTCATGAGGCTCTGCAGCAGTTTGTGTAAACACTCCGCCTTAAGCCGGCCCGCTGGGAGCTGGAAGTGTGACTTTCTCTGTTGACGGATGGGAAGGAAACGAGCAAGAGCATCGTTAGTCTTGGCTCATCTGCCTCTTCTGGTCGCACCGTGCGCTGGTTAGCGTTGGCGACTGGTCACCCGCCAGAAAGTAGAAAGAGTAGAAGGATAATAATAAAACATATTAATTTGTGCTTGTCTGGGATTTGATCAAACAATCGCATTCAAATCCATTCAGGTTAAGAGCTTCCCACAGACAACCATGGTAGTGTTGATACATTTTTATGGCAGAAGGTCCAGTATCTCCATGTGCTGATGTGTCTAAGAGCCTGTAGGATTTTCATTAGGTCCTTGTTGAACTGCCTGTGTAGTGACCTTTATAGTCCAGCTGATGCTGGTTTTCACTGCAGTTGCATTGGAAGATTGATTTAACATCTCTCTACAATTCAAATAGCTTGTGGATTAGACAAGCAAGTAGTGCAAATCGATATCAGCTGTACCGATTTGCTTTGGGAGTCAACACATTAATATTGTTCCCCATGGTTTAAAAAGTTGCTAGATTTATTGTCAGTCGCTTTAGAGAAATAAAGTCGCCGGGGGTCAGAAAAGTCACAAAATCTAGTGACAAAGTTGCCAAGTTGGCAGCTGTGTTGCTAAGTCTACGTTAGCAGTAACGTTAATGTAACAGTGACCAAATGTAGACGTCCTTGGCCAAATCTGGACACACACTCTTTGATATGAAATTTCATATTTAGCTTCTCAAATATTCATGATTTCACATGACTTGTCTTTTGGCAGGAAACTGTCTGAAACATTCATGCTTAAAGACTGGAAACCACATCAGAGTCTGTGTCTAGATTTGACCACTGTTATGTTAGTTATTAAGTAGTCAGCTATTATTGGTGATTCTATTTTATTTTTCATTGTTATATTTTCAATTGCCGAGACACACAGCTTGCAAGCATGTAACTACCACTAAGCTAGGTTTCACTTGTACAATAAGTAAATAATCAAACTGCATCATATCCATCATAACGGAGGTACGACGCTGACTGGCAGATATCTGTTTTTTAATAAAAGGCCAATATATCGGTCTAACCCTAGTGTGTATGTGTGATTACAGTTTGTAAATAGTATAAGTTGAGAGAAGGGCGACATACAGAGAGATAGATAGATAGGCTGCAGACTGAAACAACACCAGCAGAGGTATTTCATAGGCGGTTGTGAGAGTCCTGAGTATTGGCTGGACAAACAGGGTCAGAGGTTGAGTTAGACACAGTAAACCCTTCCACAGGGTTTCTCTGGACTGCAGTGTATTTCTGCTGTCGTCACTCACATAGACGCTCAAAACCCACAAGCTTCTTTACTTCCTTTCACTTTTTGGTCAATATCAGGTCAAAATGCTCTCTTCTTGATAATAATGAGAGTAAAAACGTCTCTCTTCTGCTCTTTCAAAACTCTCCAAACTACTGAATGACATATGTTCTCTTTCTCTCTCTCTCTCTCTCTCTCTCTCTCTCTCTCTCTCTCTCTCTCTCTCTCTCTCTCTCTCTCTCAGCACACACACACCCGCGCGCCCGCGCACACA
>OMLI01088545.1:0-10125 GCA_900302605.1 Rondeletia loricata | reverse complement strand
GGTCATCATCATGGGCCAGGAAATCTTCGCGGTCCCTGAACGCTCACTCCCTCCTAATTCTTGCAACTCTTCCATCCACAACGTCTTGTAGCAGTGCCAGGAGTGCCATCATGCAACATTACGCACGAATGTCACCGCAGTATTGATATGCTTATACGGCAATCAGACTGATTGGTTCACATCTTGGCATTATGATCGCGTCAATCAGACCCATCTGTATATAATCTATGATTAACGTTTGTAATGAAGTGAAACTGGATGTGTGAGAGGCATCATTATACAATCTGGCTTCAATTCACCACCTCACCAACTGCATCGCAAAATCCCCCTGTCTCCTAACTGTGCGTACGCATGGGTCAGAGTTTCCGTACGGGTGCGCACTTTCTCCCGTCAAGTTTATTTTGATAGGTCACATACTTTGCGCTGGAAGTTGCGTACGCATCTTTCAGGCCCCGTTTTGTGCGTACGCAAGGTTGATAAGTGAGGCCCCTGGTCTGTACTCTGTTTTGGAACAAAAACACTGTAAGCAAGCAACCAGCGTCACAACACATTTAACTCACAAGCCAAAGAAGCAGTATTATTATTACAGTATTTTGCATTGTGATATGTAACCTCTTCACTAGACGTTTCTTTTGGATCTCTGCTCTAATTAGCAAGTTTACTTGTCTCTATTGTGAAAATGTGACTTTATTATACATGTCAATTACAGGCCTCCATAAGCTGTGCCAGAAACCCGTCGATGTTGCAATTCCTAGGTGACCTAATAGAGGTCGATAAAATCATAGATGACTTAAAGTCACACTGAAATAAAAAAAAATACTTTTAGCCATTTAAATCATTCTATCACACCATACACCTATTTGACAATTTATGGGCAAAAAAATTCTTATATTTTTATATACAAATCTCATTACTTTTACTTCCTGGAAAATGGAAAATCTTTAGTGGTGACTTCATCGTGTACCAGGACCAAGCCCTGATGATTCATGAATTTTAGCTTTTCTCATATCTCCCATTAGTTTCTCATCCAATCCAAATTCTGTTGCATACCCAGAGAGAGGAGATAGAGAGGGATTAAGCCAGAGGCTGGTTGTATAAGGAGACATGATTTAGCCATAATCACAGTGAGAATTTCTTGGCATTGCACAAATTCAAAAAGGACTCTTTTCATTACTAACTTTTAAACCATTAGTTCCAAAATGTTTTAAATGCCACCAATAGCCGTATCAAGGCTTTTCTTTCTGGTCAAGGTCAAGGTCAAGGTCAAGGTTAGTTTATTTGTCATTCAAAAGCATGCTTACACATGAAGAGAACGCAATTTGCACTCAGGTCCCAGCAGCAGTAAACCAATGCATCCATGGACTAGACTCATTCATGTGGGCCAGGCGGAGCCAAAGAAAGACCCTATTGCGCATGCGACTTGGACACGGAAGTAGGAGTCGTAGAAACTTTTTCGCCGTATGCGCTGGGTGAACAGCTTTCGTTGAAATGAATGGGCCGCCATTTTTCTAAACCTCATCCATTATATAATACATCCATGACCAGGAGGCGTACATAAAAATTCCAACTATAGGTCTATAATAATGTTGAGGTGTTCTGTTGTTGGTGCTGTTGTTGTTGTTGTTGTTGTTGTTGTTGTAGTTGGTATTATAGTTGTCTGTTTATTTATCTGACGATTGCTGTATGGCACATGATGAATTTCCAAAAGAACTAATAAATATCTATCTATCTATCATAGCTTAATATAGTGTGATATAGTGCAATAAAAAGTCACTCATCAGTGCAAGAACAAAGCACTTACACAGGCACAAGAGGCTATAACATTTTATGTCCCTATTAAGCAATCTAATTGAAGTGGGGGTGACTGAATCCCTGATTCTTTTATTCTTCAGTTTAGGCACGTTAAAGCAGCGCCCAGAGGGCATCGCTGCCCTCCAAGGGGCAGGGAGACAGGGAGAGTCAAGACCACATGCCTCTCAGATTTCAGTTAGTTGTGCTTGGCGCACACCAATAACCTTATTGGCTATTTTCAGCAGGCTCCTCAGTCTGTTTTAAATGCTTAAGATCAAGCTGCCAAACCACCTTACAATACAAAAGGTTAAAACAGGAACAATAAAAATACGATAAACCAAATAAAATACATTTACTGCTCCTGGCAACTTGAGCATGCTAAACCAAATGTAGGGCGCACCGTAAAAAGCAGAGCCATTGAAGCCAATATAACTGTGTAACTATCTTATTGCAGTAAATGGTTAACATTATGGTGAGATTGTTTCCTGACTGAAGTGGAATATAAAGCATAGGATATGTAGAGTATGTATGTACAGTATATCATACTTATGAATGCCTCATAATAGCAATCAATCAAAAATGATTGTCACAGCAAGCACCAAGGGCTTTAAATCACCCTAATCTCAAATAAATGATTCATGAATTTTAGCTTTTCTCATATCTCCCATTAGTTTCTCATCCAATCCAAATTCTGTTGCATACCCAGAGAGAGGAGATAGAGAGGGATAAAGCCAGAGGCTGGTTGTATAAGGAGACATGATTTAGCCATAATCACAGTGAGAATCCCTGTAGATATGCTCGACATAGCGCCAACACTTTATCTTGGTTATATCTGACAGTAATTTCATGTAGGCAAATACCACAAACAGAGATAGGCCATCATAAATCAAACGAAGGGGAATAGGCTGGTTGATCCCCATCTAATGCTCCTATCCAGCTCACGAGGCAGGCAGTGATAACTGTGGCGGTTACAGTATATACTCTACACCCAGGAAAATAACAGTAGCTCTTTCTTTGAAATGGTTTTCCATACCTTACATTCATAAATGGCTCATGACGTATTTCACCAGACATTAATAAATGAACAATATATTATAATGATGTATTTATAATAATACATTATACAACAGCATTGCACATTACGTAACGGTTTATTCAATACAATAAAAATTTGGCTTTAAAAAAATAAAACGCTCTTAGATAAATGCAATTTACACTCTAATGTGCCTATAGATTTCAACAGCTTTTACCAAAAGCTGGCTCTCCCCATTTCTCTGCACTTGCAACATACAGCCTTAGGGATAAAATGTTTCTAAAGCTCCCAATAGAAACAAGTGAAAACTAGCTTAGTGCTAGTTACATGGTTGCCAACTGGGATGTTACAAGTTATTTGTTGATTGATAGGTTGGGCGTAGAGAACAGCAACACGCAATGATAGTGTCATTACGTTTTACAATCTGATTGATGTTTATCAATCTATTTTCAAGCTCGCAACTAGGTGGAGAGCTTCTGTATGTTGGTTAGTCCGTAAGGAGGACCTTTTTGGGGGACAATGTTCATAGACTTCCATTCATTTTGGTCAGTAGATGACGCGATCTCTGTAGCATTTAGCATATTTCAGGTTGCATTCCGAATTTTCATGGACCGACTGTTGTATGTTTAGGGCTTGCCAGTGTTGTTGGTCGCTTGGATATCATGCCTGTCATATGTTGTGCTGTCAGTCGGTTGTAGTAACTGTTGGAATGGAGGGGAGAAGTTTTATGGTTTTCCATTACATTTTATTGTAGGGTCTGTTGCTTCTGTTGTTGGCATGTTGTTGATTGATCTGTCTTGGTTTATCAGGCGTAACGGTGCATTCAGACTGCCGTCAACTCGATCAACAACTCCATCCAAAGTCCATTCTATCTCTACTGAGGCCCTGTCCACACGTATGTGGATATTTTGGAAAACATAGTATTTTCTCTGCGTTTTCTCCCGTTCACACGAAAATGTAATTTTAGGTCACTGGAAACTGAGCTTTTGGAAAACGCCTTCCAGGGTGGAGATTTTTCTAAACTCAGTTTTCTGTGTATTCGTGTGGACCGGTGAAAGTGAGCTTTTGGAAAACGCTGACATCATGACCTCAACTTGCGTATGGCAATAGCTGTTTTATATGTATTGAGCATGCGTCAGGAACCTACGAGCGATGGCGGACTACAAATGTGTTTACGTGTGGTCAGTAAAGTATACCGTAAATTATTTTGGACCAGGAATTGCGACGCATGCTCCTAATGTTCTTCTGTGGTGTTTGACATAAAGTTTTATGACACTGGCATGCTTATGTGAGCTTTTTTAATCGTTTCTGCATTCTCGTGTGGATGGAGAGATTTTCTAAAACACAGTTGGTGTGGACAGGAATTTGTTTGAAAACGGAGGGGGAAAAAATTCGTTTTCAGAAATATCCATATATGTGTGGACAGGGCCTGAGCCAATCAACCTGACAGACTCGGCCGATATTCCTGCCATCATCTAGCTTGTTGGCCGAGAAAAGTTGACCAAAGCTGAACTTTTGGCTATCATTGACCATCAACATCCAATCAGATTTCTGTGCCTACTCTTTTTCTACCAACGTGATGACAATTCCGTAATTAAACGTTCCGCCTCATGACAAAAAATGTATGTTGATCACAGCGATCCAGGGTTTTCCCGTGCTGTATAATTATTACTTAAAAGAGTACAGGAATAAAACACTTAAAAACGATGCATGGAGCTCAGTGGCCTCCATTGCTGGTGCTAATGGATGGTAAGTTTTGTACTATTTTTAGGAGGGAATAATTTAATTGGAGCTGAAATATTACATTTTACTACGTGATCACCGTAGCCTATCGAATTCGGATAATGATAGTGTGTAAGCTAACATCAAGATGAAAGTTATTCTTGATAGCAAAACAAAATACAGCTATACATTACAAAATTTGCATGAGATTATGTAGTTAATTATATTTCTCCATGGGATGTTATACTAATCAAAACTTTGTTGCTGCACCAAACACAAAAACTCCAAAAATCGCCCACAATGTATCAAAAGTGGTCAGCCCATCAACTATGTTGATGGCTGTGTGAACGCGGTCTAAGAGTTCCTTATATGAAAAGCTTTTCTGAATACAGGGATAGTTTTAATCTAATAGTAGCCTTAACAGCCTTAACCCTAAACAGGAATCTTGAAACATGTAGCTTTTCCAGTTTAAAATGTAACTTTTTATAACAAAAAACAGAGCAAATGATAAGCCTAGGTTTTGCCTTACATTCTAGACATGATGCATGAATGGATGATTTCCTCAGTCAGCTATAAATATTACTGTGATTAACATGCATGCAATGTGGATGCCATGCACTTGGCATCAGCTTAGCCTAGATGTTGGGGATTATTGAAAATTGTCAATGTACAATTGATATACTTGGGTTTGATACTTTAAGCTGTCTCAGATTGGTCAGCTTCACAGACAAAACAGGTGGCGAGCTTGAAACTAGCACTAGTTTTCACTTATTTATTGCATGTAAGAAAGTTAATACTCCATGTTGATAGTTACCATTCTGTACTTTTGCCTCCCACTCATGAAATAAAATTAATAGTGTGCAGAATAAAAGTTTTATTCCACTCTCCTAATACTTACACTATTGACATTATATGTTTGTTATTACACATTAGACTTCCGGGCCCAATATAAAATCACCTCCCAATAAAATGAATGCTTTTTATATTCTGTGTGAGTATTTTGCATCTGAAACCTTAAAGCTGGGTTAGGCAACTTTAGAGAAATTAGCAATAATTTGAAAGTAGCCTATACAGATGATTTGCCAGCGTCCCTTTGCAGTGTGAACTGCCGAGGCTGATAATGAAAAACAGCTACTAACCAAAAGGTTCCAAATCAGTTTACAGATTTGGGCAGATTTAGGAGAGGGCAGTGAAAAGGCAAAATGGGACAATTGCTGTGACTTAGCAGATCAGAATGGGAGTTGAGTTAGCTCTACTATTGTTCACTGCGCTGACTTACTGAACATTAACATGTTCTAAGCTTCATTGTTTACATAACTTGTATTTGTTATTCCTCTCCCTTTCTTATCTGTGTTCCTTCAGCATTTCAGCATTTCCCTAGCATTTCAATGCATTAGGTAAAAATGTGATGTGCACTGTCCCCTGTCTTTCACACTTTGTTTTTTAAGAGGGATTGATCAGCTCATCCCATACAGCATTACGAGTGATATCATTGATTCCCTCTCCCTCATTTTCAACAGTGACACTAAATAATATAATAGTATAGTGATTAGTGATTTGTGATGATTTTCACCCCTGTGCACACTCTTCTCCTCATTGCAAAAAAAAGACATCATGTCTGACTGTAGAACTATGGCGGAGTGGCACCAATCACTGATACAGCTTAGCCGACTAACATTACTTTGCTGTGACACAACTTTGGAGCAGGTAACGTTTCCATGGTAACAACGACCTCTCTGATTGGTGGGAACTTGCTCAATCTTGTGGGTAGTGTACACTAGTATTTCACAAGAAGCTCAGGAACAATACATGATTTCTTAACGATGAAGTTGAAATCACGTTGACTGATGGCTTCTATACAGGAACATGTATAGTCGTTTCACAATCTGACAGCTCAGGGTAAGTCTACCTTACACCGTTAAAACATGGCCAATTATCCAATTCCCTATGGGAAAAATGAATGGGAAAATGACTTTCAGAACTCGTTTCAGCACTATACAGCACTAGGCTCAGGCAGATATGTAGGCTTGGATAATGTGACTTACACCCCTGTGTATTGAAACACAGAATGCGATCAAAATGCATTAACCCTAAGTAAAAGTGCTACACTTGAGGCTTTTTGGACACTTGGTATGGGTAATGGCAAATAGGCAAAATTACTGTTTTTTGAAGTACCATCTGGGTCACATTGCTATAGTTTGTATTAGGGCTGGGCAGTATACAGAAAATTTACCAAAACTGACACTTTGAATCTTTCACCGACCTAATTTTCCACGTCGGGTGTTCGCTTAATGTAGCCTATTCCTTTAGTGCAGTCCAGTGCGCGTGTTCGTTTAATTTAAAGCTGCTACCAGTAGAATTTGAAACTCTCCTACACAGAGTTCTACGTCACACAGACAGAAAGAGCTCTGCCCCAAGTGCCTTATAAAGGTAACCATGTATTTACCTATGCATCCAAATTCTTTAGAAAGACAATACGCCAATACGTTTAAATTTCCTGTGTTAATGTTAACAGATTAACCATGTATGAAGCTGGTATGAACATTTTGAGGTATGCAGTGATATATTATTCGAAAAGTAAACTATTTTTTCTGCGGAAGGAGGCATATTTTCGTGCTTGCATTCATTGTCTCCTTTTCCGTTTCCACGGACACGAAGCATTTCCAAGACCAACACGTTGTTGAATGACCAAACACAGCAGCACAAGACGCCAGTTAAGTTAATAGAAGCTAAATGTTTTAGCTGCTTCAACTCATGTTCGGTATGTACAGTACCATTTTTCCCATGGCACAAGACGTGTTCATCAGGAGCCAAATTCAGGTCAGTCAGTCGATCAGTCAGTCGAACAGCGCTCTCTCACCTCATATTGAATGATGCCCGCTCGCCCCATGTTAGTCGCATAGCTTTGCAACTGCAGTGGCAAATGTATTCTTAAAAAGTTTGGGCAATGCTAACTAAACATTTTGGCTAACAGGCTACTATGATACTGAAAGACAGCTAACCTACCGGAGAGTAGCAGTATTAGTAGAGTGGATCTATTTCTTCTTGACAATACACTGGTGAATGATGTGGGTATCCTAATTATTCCAGGTCTGTATAGTTGACAGAGGGCCATGACACTAATGGACAATGCAATATTTGTGCACCAGTGTATTGAATAGAAACAGATTATCATTTCATTTATCGTTATCGAGGTAAATGTGACAATATATTGTGATATGGATTTCAGGTCATATCTCCCAGCCAGGTGGAAGCAAATTAGTTACATCAGTATAACCTGTGACTGCTAATATTGATGGTTGAACTCATATTGTGGTACGTGGTAAAAAGGAAAAATGTCCCAACTAAGGTGAAGTATTCCTTTTTCCTGATGCAGAGCAGTTTCTGTCATAGGATTGATTCCACATGGTGGCTTCAGTAAAACTGACCAGGTTTAGTTACCATGAATTTACTGAATGGAACCTTTTTTGACAGATTTGGATTTCATTCCCTACAAAAACCCTGAGCAGGGACCTGGTGCCAGTTCAGAATGTAGCGTATGCCTGATAATGGGAAGTTATTGATGCCTCTTCTTCTGCAACACTTACAGAGTGAAAATGATGAAATGACACTGCTCTCCCTCTTAGCTGTTCTGGCAATTAGCACACATTTTGTCCAAAAGGGCTGGACTTTATGGGAACAGCATAGAATGCAAGGTAAGGCATAAAATGTCTGAGTTTTTGTTTCTTTGCACATTGCCTAGTTTGTGTTAACATAACTAATAACTAGTACCAAAAATAAATGTGTCTGCTTTGAAGTTATCCTCGAAAACAAACAATATATGGTTATTCATAGTTCAATACTAAACATTGCCCACTGACATTGTTGTCATAATTGTTCAGCTAATGATAAAGTGGTCTTGTGACTTTTCACTGATTATATGACATTCAAGAAAGATGATAGGAACTAAATAATGTCCCCATTTGCTTTGGTTGCAGGGGAAATGCCATAAATACGATGAACATGATGAACAATTCATCCTAACACTGCCCTTTTGCTTCCATTAGAAACCATAGCCTTGGGAGGGAGTATGAGGACCTAGAGCCAATGCAAAAATAATTCTATTCAATTTTGTGTTAAAAGTATTATTATTAATTAAGCATTAACTCACTTTAGTCTATTCTTGTGGAATACGTTTAAACAATAGGATTCATCTCAACTGAAGACATAAAAATAGAAAAAGAAGAGCTCGATCAAATGGAGAGTAAGGAAAAAAAGCCATAGATTTGAACGGGACTGTAAAGTGATGAAACACTATGGGATTTTTGGGGCAATGTAGATGGTTGACATATCCAGCAAAAGGTGTTGCATGAGATTTGGGGCCAAAAATCCATCCAAATATTTCCTGGCAACAAGATCTTAAAACAAAGACAAAGCTTGTATGCCATAACTGTTCTTTCCACCGTTTACTGTAAAGACAAAGACAACGTTTCAGTCCGATGTGGATCAGGTCAATTCAAATTGCACAGAGCATTTCCTCATACGTATACTTCACGTGATCAATGTAGGCCTGCATTGAAACACAAATGCAGCAGATGACAAATATTTAAAAAATGACACGTGTAGACAAAAACATACCAGAGAGAATTCATACAATTTCCAGAATGATTTCAGTGATACACCATTTGTATTGACCTGACAAAGAGCCACGTTGGATTGAACGTTGTCTTTGTCCTCACAGTAAACGGTGGAGAGAATAGTTATATTTACAGTGTGTGGGCTTTGTCTTTGTTTTAATGAATGACTCTCTGCCCAGCACATAGTCTGGCTGCACACACATCACGCTGCTATCTGGCAACAAGATGTTCCAATGTGATCGTAGCAGTAATGCTGAGGCAACTCCTCAGGCACTGTTGCCCACACTGAATTAAAGTCAGCAGGCACAGGGCAGTCTAATGAGTACTTCAATAAATATACTTATAAATACTGCACACTGTCCACACATGTATTGCCAGCTAATTTGATTTGTTAGGGCAGTGTTAACCTGCTTTGTATTAGTAAGTCCGACAGTACAATCAATCGAACAGCACTCCGCTGGTTGTTTTCCTCAGTCATGCAGTCACTGGAGGTCTGGATTTCAGAGAAAGTTCAGTAGACATGCAGGATTATTATAGTTTTACAATTTCCATTATTTTTTATTTTATTTAATTTTTTATTTGTCTTAGTTTCTGTTAGTTTGCAGACAGTTTCAGTTAGTTTTCAGAATTCTTTCAAGACAAAATGTACATAATACAAAATTCACAGCAACAACAATCTACACAATGCTGTCAGGCTGGTGTGGTAGTAGGAGTGTGTGGACCCAATAGCAGGACTCGGAGACGTAAGATAAGGTTTAAACCCAAACGGGTGCATTTATTACTGAAGTCCAGAGAGCTGAGGATGACTGGGAGTGAAAGCCGGGCTTTTAAGCAGTGTCTGATGAGGAGATGATAGGCAGGTGTGCTGATTGCAGATTGAGCACCGGTGCGTCTGGAACCCGAGATGGAGATGAGGGCGGGGCTGGAACGCACCAGGAACAGCTTCTATGGAAAATGGTAGTT
>OMLI01088543.1:0-13644 GCA_900302605.1 Rondeletia loricata | reverse complement strand
ATGCTGCATTTGGTCTGAAGCCCAAAGGCCTTGGATTTCTTTTATCCATTAACATGATGGTGAAATCTTATCCTCATGGCCGAGTACACGCTGCATCGTGCATTTTAGATTATAGGCGTTTTCACTTCATTAAACTGTAGTTGTATGGAAAGGAAGAGATTGTGAGGATACCATTAGACGTGTTGGGAGTGAGTCTTAAACTCTCATTGTCACGTGCACATGGTGTGCACTTTACACCGTTAAACCGTAGATTGCCCCAAGGTGGATTTTTTCATTGACATTTTCTTTGCCTATGTCAGCACATTCTAGACCATGTGGTGCTTTTTTTGATTGTATTTGATTGTATCTCATCCCTCCATAGGATTGACAGCATGCGTGGTGTTTGAGGAGGACTTATTGGAGATGCATACATACTGGTGGTGACAGTGAATAATATTCATGCCATATGCTATGAAGTCATTTTAGAAAACAGCCCTTTTTGTTTGTGGCATTTGCCTAGGCATTGAATATTACGTAAAATCTCACATTGTTTGCGTGTGATAAATAAATTGCTATGGCAGCACCTGCATCCACAGTTGTTTCTGCGCACTTCAGTCTTGAGCTCTTTCTAACCGTGTTCCCATCGAACACTGAGAAGATCACCATGTTTCGGTTTCATGTTCTACAATCACCACTTCTGTAACCTACTTTCACACCCATGTTCATCCTAATGCTGGTATGGAACTTCATTTTCCTTATTTAACAACTGTTTGTGAAATTAATAATAACAATCGTAATAAATTCTTCTTAAGAGCTTTGCTGTATTTGTATCCTGATCATATTCTCCACACTGAAATAACCAGGCATATTAAAGGTTCAGGAGTCTTTATTCGGGCGCATCCACACAGTCATGCACAGCTGTTGCAGCTGGCTGGCTGTGGTATCTTCGGCCACACGGTCATCCTCACTACTATCACTCAGCAAGCTGAAATACACAAGACGGATGTTTATTAGCAACCGCATATACAGTGTAATAGAATTACTCATGAGTCATGACCACACCAGACATCACATGAGAGAGCTATGTGAGGTCAACTTCAATAGCGGATTACATCAAGTCTTTTCTAAGATTAGTTCTTGTGATGAAGCCTGTGGGCTAATTTTAATGACTACTTCCAAAGGTCATCCAGCTCTGAAGCATAATGTAATATTAATTTATCTGTGATGATATTGCACTGACCTTGCCACCTTGGTCCCGGGTGCGGACCCGGAGCTTGTTGACCTGTGACTCGGCCATATCGGCCCTCTCCTCTGCATCGTCGAGCTCATGCTGGACCTTCCTGTACTTAATCAGGTTGGTGTTTGCCTGCTCCTCCTGCGGACAGGAGGAAACAAAGAAAGACAAGCTGAAGAACAATGAACAGAAGGAACAATGTAATTTAGTGATAGGGTTTTACATGGGGTGTGAGTTTTTTCCCACTGCATAAACCATACCCACATTGGCACAGTACAGAGTATTTTTCTTTTATGTTTTCTGCCGGCACAGCACAATGGAAGCCTGTAAAGTACTCAAAACATATTTACTACAGGCCCATTTTCAAAAGGGTGCTGGCAGGGATGTCTTCATAATAGTAATATGACAATATATTGGTCCCTGTGTGGAAATACTCTTTTCGCTTTCCTTGTCCACAGGTCAGAGGTCAGGGTCAGCTACAGAACAGCATCCTAGAGCTAGTAGATATTCAGTGTCTTGCTCAGGTACATGTCAGCAGGGCAGATGCTTGCCAACACTGGGGTTTGAACCCAAGTCCTCCAGTTGAAGGACAGTCTCTCTAACCACTAAGCCACCCTGCTGCCCCTCATCATTGAGCTGTACACAACTAATCTATTCCAATGGAAAACCAGTGGGTGCAGATACTGTACTATACTCATGGTAGTATAAGTGCAGCAGAATAACTGCAATGGAATCTTAAGTGGACTCACCGCTTCTTCAGCCTGCCTCTTGTAGCTCTTCACCTTGGCCTGCAGCTTGTCTAGGAGCTCCTGGAGGCGGGCCAGGTTCTTCCTGTCCTCCTCCGTCTGCACAAACAGCAGGGGGCATTATACTCTTACCATACTTTCATTTTGTAAGCAAACCACAAATTCACATTTTACACGCTAGTATGCTCTATGTGGAAACAACAGTGGTTTACCTGGTAGGTGAGCTCTTTGATTCTCCTCTCATACTTGCGCACTCCCTTCTGGTACTCTTGGCTCTTCTTCTGCTCAGATTCCAGTTCATGCTCCAGTTCTTTGACCTACCAGCAAGATCAGCAAATGACTCATCTGCTCTCACCATCACAAAGATTAGCAGGTGGGATAGCGACTGAATAAACGTTCATATGAAGTTGTCTCAACTCTCACCCTGGTCTCTAGTTTTTGGACCTGCTTCTTGCCGCCCTTGAGGGCGATCTGCTCAGCCTCGTCCAGACGCATCTGCAGGTCCTTGATGGTTTGTTCCATGTTCTTCTTCATCCTCTCCAGATGGGCACTGGTGTCCTGCTCCTTCTTCAGCTCCTCTGCCATCATGGCTGCCTACAAATAGAGA
Source organism: Rondeletia loricata (assembly GCA_900302605.1). Lineage (NCBI taxonomy): Eukaryota > Metazoa > Chordata > Actinopteri > Beryciformes > Rondeletiidae > Rondeletia > Rondeletia loricata. The sequence goes on along the minus strand of OMLI01088543.1, from coordinate 11,078 downwards.
GGATCAGTGTTAAAGGGGCATTAAGTAATCTGTGACTTTTATCGACCTCTAATGGTGACCAAGGTATTGCAACATTGTTGTTCCAATAAAGGGCTGGAAAGTGAGTTTCTCTTACATCAGTGATGGCCTTCTTGGCCTTCTCCTCTGCATTGCGGCACTCCTGCACAGCATCATCCACCTCAGTAGACAGCATGGACAGATCACTCTCCAGCTTCTTCTTCTGGTTGATCAACCCTGTGTTCTGGAGGAAAAGAGACAATTTCATGATAATCTTAAAGATTAAAATGTTCTTTGATCTTCTCTACTGTTTTGTAAACATGTTTGCTTTCTCTTGTAAAACCCCCTGGTAACCACTATCTGAGTTTCCAAGGAGCCTATTCCTTTAATAATCTGAATCATAACTGAATCAGAAAGAAAATGCCTCATGAAACCACCTCTAATGGAACAGAATAGCCGATTCTGAATGACATTGTATTCAGTATGAAAGGACTGGTTGAAATGACCTTTGATATATTCAATAGCAGAATATTTGCAGCTAACAGTCATGTAGACGCTTAAACTGACTATTCTCTTTGGTTGGAATATGTAATCTTCTTTCTCAGCACATTCGTCCACTTAAAGAAAGTGACATCCATGAGTTTCTGGGAAAGTCTAAAACAGTCTCCTCAACATTTATACTGACTACACCTATAGGAGATGCACCCATTATCAGACAACTTTATTTAGCGTTCATGTCAAAGTCAAAGTGTTTTATTTATCAAGTGCACAGTATAACACAAGGTCATTCTGAACAATGAAATTCTTAGGACATGGCAAGCAACAACTACGTAGTAGACGTAAAAAATTATAAATATATATATATTTTTAAAGATCACAAAGTATTAAAAAAAGATCACAAAGTATTTTAAAAAATCACGAAATATATTAAAAAAGATCACAAAAAGAACTAGAAAAGCATTTCCGGAAGAAAATGCGTGTGATTGCTGTCAGCTGACAAGCCGATTAATTAAATTTTTGAGCGGTTGACATTGTAAGTGTTTTAAAAGTGGCATGTAGTGTAAAATCATACTGTATAGATGTCTGAGTTATTAATACAATAGTAGTGAATGAATCTGCTTGACTTCAGTTTATTTTTAAAACTCATTAGCTATAAATATCATCATTATGAGCTTATGCACGTTTGATCAGTATGCCATACTGAGCATTTTGAAATTTGAATGGAGTTTCTGCTGTATACAGTGGCTGAGTTATAAATACAATGAATATTTAAAAACGTAATAACTCAAAAAGTATAAGGAGTATCATTACGAAAAGTTATAGCGCACATCTACATATAATTCCGAATTTTTTGACACACAGCAATCACACTAATAAGAGTATTAATTTAAATATTATAAATATGAGGCGAAGGAGTGCCGATGGATATGTACATTAAGTTGTGGTAATGTACATTTAATGTACATAAGAAGTTTGAATGTGCCTCACTACCTGAGAGTGCAACAGGTTGACTCTCTCAGTGGACTCGAGCAGCTCGTGCTCGGCTAGCTTGCGTGCACGGTCGTTCTGCTCCAGCAGGGCCCTGAGCTCCTCCACCTCGGCAGCCATCAGGTTGTTTCGGCGCTCCATCACCGCCGCCTGCTCCTTCAGCTCCTCATTCTGGTGAATGGTCTCATCCAGCTCAAGCTGAATGTCCTGGAGATACAGAAAAAGTACAAGTCTGAGATTTTATTACTGTGAAGCAAGATCATTCACTTTAGCACGGTGATGGAGACCTTCAGTCGAGCCAATGTGTAGATAGGAGAACAGAGCAAAACTTTTCAGGTCTTTTCCATGTGTTCTGACATGGTCGGTTAGCTGACAGGCTGACTGCTGTATGGACTCGCCTTGATCTGGATCTGCAGGTTTCTCAGGAGTTTCTGGGACTCTGAGGCCTGCCTGTTGGCGTGGTTCAGCTGCACCTCCATCTCATTCAGATCGCCCTCCATCTTCTTCCTCAGGCGCACTGCGTCGTTGCGAGATTTGGCCTCAGCATCCAAGGTGGCCTGCATGGACTCCAGTGTTCTCTGGTGGTTACGGCTAGAAGAACAAATAAGTTATCTGGGAAGTGGTTGATGGGATAGACACACACGTGTGTTAGATAGTGGGATCAAAAGAGTAATGGAGAGTAATATCTGGTGATGAAACTCACCGAAGGTTGCCGATTTCCTCATCCTTCTCTGCCAGCTTCCTGTCTATGTCAGCCTTGATCTGGTTAAGCTCCAGCTGGATCCGCAAAGTCTTGCTCTCCTCATGCTCCAGAGTGCCCTGAGACAGACACACCACTTAGTGCTGGAAGATATAGCTAGCCACAGACAAACATATTCCACAGACAGCAAAAAGTGGGAAGTGAGAGAATACAACAAACTGCTTACTTCAGCTTCCTCTAGCGCAGCTTGAATCTCACTTTTCTCCATGTCCAGACCCTTCTTGATCTTCTCCAGCTCATTGATGGTCTTCCCTCCCTGACTGATTTGATCTGACAGGTCAGCTATCTCCTCTGGGGTAGTGGAGATAAACAAGCAGTTTATTCATAGTTAAAATTACATTTCAGATTAAGACAGAGGTCAAATCTAGGTTCTGTTTTAATTCAACATTCCAACTGAGTGTTAATGAGGTGAGCTACAACTGCATCTAGCAGTACCCTGGAGGTTCTTGTTCTCCCTCTTGGTGGTCTCCAGATGATCCAGGGCCTCCTCATAGCAGTTCTTCAGTTTGAAGAGCTCTGTGCTCAGGCCGCGAGACTCTTTTTGAGAGCTCTCCAGCTCTAACTGGCACTCCTCATACTTCTGTTTCCACTCAGACAGCACCTGGAGGGGATAATCAGACAGATTTGCAGTTTTTTAGATTTTTATTTATGGTATTTCTGCTTTATTAGACAAAGTACAGTAGTGAGAGACAGGAAAGATAGGAGAGAGTGGATGACATGGAGCAAAAGTCATGAGTTGGACTCACTGTACATGGTACCAAATCCCACCAAGTCATCAGGTCACAAGACAGATCTACAAATTAACTATCAGGTAATATCCCTTGATGACAGAAAAGGCAACCCTCCATAATGGTCATCATCATTGTGCCATGAGGAAATACATTGTTGGTCTGGATTCAGGCCAGAGCTCCTCTGTGCCAATACCTTGTCAAAGTTGCGCTGCTTCTTGTCCAGGGCAGCAGCTACAGCGTTGGCGCGCTCCAGGTCCACAACCAGGTCCTCGATCTCTGTCTGGAGCCGGTGCTTGGTCTTCTCCAAGGAGGAGCACTTGGCATTGGAAGCCTCCACCAACTCCTCAGCCTCTTGCAGACGGGTCACCAGCTTCTTCCTAATGAAAGGCAAACAAATTACCATTCATATGTTGATTCTTGTGATGAATGAACATTTTGTCCCATCTGATTCTATAAGTGAATAATACATCTCACTAACTTGGCCTCCTCCAGTTCCTCAGTCCTCTGGATGGCATCAGTTTCATACTTGGACCTCCACTGGGCCACCTCAGAGTTGGCCTTGGACAGAGCCCTCTGCAGCTCCGCCTTGCCCTCCTGCTCCTCCTCATACTGCTCTCTCAGCAGATCACAGTCATGTCTAGATGACTGCAGTGCATGGGCCAGGGCGTTCTTAGCCTTGGGAGACCAATCAAGATGGTGGAGAGCAGTCAGTTGAATTGCAAGAACTCCAAAGGTCTACTGAGGTGGCTAGCAGTTCCGTCAATAACAATCATTGATGGTAATATTGATCCAGTGTCATAGAGCTGACCTTATTATCCTCCTCCAGCTGTTTCTTGAGCTCCTCAGCATTCTGGCTGAAGGAGTTCTTGGTGCGCTGGAGCTGGGAGACCAAGGCTTCACGCTCTTCAAGCTTCCTGCCCAGCTCGGCTACATAGAGAGAAGACAGCCGTCAAAGAGGGAACTGCGTTGCATACTGGTCTGTGACATCTGTTTATGAGATTTATGATCAAACTAGGTCCCTTACCACTCTCAGCCTGAGCACGGGCCCTTTGGGTGGTGGTCTCATTGAGCTGCCTCTGGAGCTCCTCCACCTTGGCTTTAGTCTCATTCATTTGGTCTTCATACAGACGACACATCTTCTCTGAGTTGGCCTGCAGACCAGAGATAGCAAATGTACATTTTTGAAGGAATTTTGTGAAGCATATACAGTGAGACTGTGGGGATTAATATGACTCCCTGTCAGCTGCAATGTAGTAAATACTACCCGAACACAACCAAGATACCATGGTAAACATATAACACTTAGAAGCTATGTATCAAAAGATTACAAAAGAAATAACATTAATAAAGATTGTGTTCTTTCTCTCTCAGTGCATGTGTGTGTGTCCCTGTTTGTTTCTCTACCTTGCCCTTGGAGATGTGCTCCACAGTGGAGGCCAGGTCATCAACCTCCATCTTGGCCTCGCTCCTCTCCTTCTCCAGCTTCTGCTTGACACGCTGCAGGCTGTCGATCTGCTCGCTCAGCTCCGCAACGCTGTCGGCGTGCTTCTTCCTCAGGGCTGCCGCCGTGGCCTCGTGGTGCAGCATGGCTTCCTCCAGGTCTCGCCGCAGCTTCAGAAAATCTGCCTCTCGCTTCTTGTTCATCTCAATCTGTGCTGAGGTGGCCCCACCCGCCTCCTCCAGACGCTCGCTGAGCTCCTCCAGTTCACGAGCCACATCGCCGCGCTGCTTCTCCACCTTGGCCCTGCAAGCCCTGTCAGCCTCCAGCTCCTCCTCCAACTCCTCAACACGAGCCTGGAGGAAGACGGGAAAGGCATTGGCGGCGGATGTTCAGTTATTTTATTTATCATGATGGTGCATGTGTAAAGAGAGATGATGTTATATCACACTGATCAATTACAAGTTAATATTATTAAAAGTGGTTTCCAGTCTTACCTGTAGCTCCTTTATCTTCTTCTGGAGCTGGATGACCAAGGCCTGCTCATCTTCAATCTTTGTGCTCATCTCATTCATTTCAAAGTCTTTTCTGATGGAAAATTAAATAATACCTTTGTTAATCGATACTTCTTATTGATATAGCCTGAAAAGCACCTGAAAATCTGATGATTCTCACTTTTTCAGCTTCTCTTCGAGTTGCTGCTTGTCATTCTCCAGGTCCATAAGAGACTCCAAAGAGAGCTTCAGATCCCCCTCCAGCTTACGTTTGGTCCGTTCCAGGTCCATGCGCAGCTTCTTCTCTTGCTCCAGAGAGCCCTCCAACTGATTTAGAGAAGGAATGTCAAATATGAAAATGTGTTACATATTATGTATACATGTACATTTTATCGACGAAATTGATTTAGTTTCAAGTCTTTATTGTCCCACCAGGGGAAATTTTGTTGCAGCCAGGAGAAACATACAAGAATCATTATAAATACATCACAAACATTACCACACCAACAGAAAACAATTAGAATACATCACATAAAACACAATGGGTCACAACCAAACATGTACAGGAGATCATTTCAAATGGATAGAAAGCTGTGCAAAATATCGCATAGGCAAGAAAGTGCAAGAGCTAGTGTGCAAATTCAGCTTATCAATGGCTGTGCAAACAAAGGAGACTCTGTCCTGTTATGATATAAATCTGTCACTCCATTAGCATGTAGCCTAAGTGGGGTGATGAGGGAGCTGATTAGTCTAATACTATATTTGTATTCTTCTGTATCTTATTTGTTGCTTTTGTATGTGATAAATGACCTTGAATTTCAATATTGTAAACTCACATCATCTACTTGTTGCTCCAGCTTGGCCTTGGCTTTGGTCAGAGTGTTGACTTTGTCTTCCTCTGCCTGCAGGTCATCCAGGGTCTGCTGGTGAGCCTCCTGGAGAGCCTTCTTCTCCTTGGTCAGCTTCAGGATGGTTTCATCCAGAGCAGCCATCTCCTCAATCAGGTTCTTTACCTGGGGAGCAAGAGAGAGGGGAGAACTTAAGTTTCAAGCTGTTATCAGAATTGGTATTACTTTACTGTTTCAGAAGTAAGAAAAGTGATTTTAAACTTAGGACATTACAAATCAAAAACACCATTAACATGTATCTTCTTCCCTCAGACATACACAATCCATTGAATGAGCAGTGCAGCTTACTGTGGCCCCCAGCGCCCCGTCAGCGATACAGTGCTCTCCCTCTACTCTCCTCTCCTCACCTTGTTCTCGGTGGCATGTTTCTCCTTCTCCACCTTGGCCAGGGTGATCTCCAGATCGTCGATGTCTTTCTTCAGCTCGGCGCACTCGTCCTCCAGCTTGCGCTTCTTGGCGAGCACATTGGCGCTCATCTCCTCCTCGTCCTCCAGCCTCTCCATCATTTCTTTCACCTTGGCCTCCAGCTGGATCTTAGTTTTGATCAGCAGGTCACAGCGGTCCTCAGCATCCGCCAGGTTGTCCTGCTCCTACGGAGTAGAGGAGAGAAAGAGAACAAGATGAGAGAAAACACTGGAAATATGTGGTGTTATGCTGTGGGTTTGGTGGAACGTTTTGTATATTGGACTCATTTTGTGGTTATTACTGCTAATACAAGTCTGCATGTGTCCAGTGCATTCCCACACTCAGATGTGAGCTATGTCTTTGTAAATGTTGATGTGGGTAGTACCACTTACTGCCTGCAGCTGTAGAGAGAGGTCGTTCTTCTCTTGGATCAGGCTGACCTGCCTCTCCTCCAGCTCCTTACGCTTGACCTCCGATTTCTCCAGAGCCTCTTTCAGCTTGGCCAGCTCCACCTTCAGAGTAGCCAGCTCCTTCTCTGTGGCGGCGCTCTTCAGGAGAGGCTTGATCTTGAAGAAGAGCTTCATCCAGGGCCAGTGCTTCACACTGTTGAATGCCCGGATGTTCCACTGGATGACCATCAAAGCCTCCCTGGAAACAGGAAGTGATGACAGAATTAAAGGATGGACAGTTTCTCCCTCTCAAAAATCTTCTTGGCCGGGTGGAAATGCCTCTAAAACAGCATTTAGACCATATGACACTAAAACCTTCCTTTGAAACCAATATAAATGAAATTCACAACCACTATATCAAGGGGAAAAGGTCGGATGGATTTATCCCAGAGCTACCGTTTTGTTTTTGTTAGTTGCTTCTCCTTCTCCTGTTGGATTGTTGCCACTAATCCTACTTCCACTATCCATTCCCTTGTACCTAATCATATGCAAAGGGACACTTTATGAAATCGTAGCCATAATGCTGCTATTACTGTTTCATGACTGTGATCAAACAGGGCTACGAGATTGATATAGTCTCAATAGGATGGCGTCTCACAGCCCTAAATATGGAGCTAGAGCAGCTTGGTCAAGGACTTCCTGTCAATGTTTAGAGGGTGTGTGTGAGTGAGCGCAGGCCTGTGAAGGAGCCAGGGTGGTGGAGGGGCTATGATGGGAGGTGACTGAATGAGGGTGGGGGAGTTGATTGCATTTTTGACATGACTCTGTGCTGGGTGCCTCTCAAAGGTGAGCATCTCAGTGTTTATTTAGAAACCAAAGCCCTCTGTCCAACGGCAGGCTTTAATCCTCTGTCACCCGCCACATATCCCATCAATGCACTCACTTAGAAGTACAGGCGCCGGGGACAAAAGGGGCCAGGGGCCATGGGGCATCCAGGGAGGGGGGGTCGTATTTTTAGGGAGGGCCCAAGCAGCTGCCACTTGACACATGTCGCCACCTGGCTCTAAGGACACCATCAGCATTGTTTAATTTAGAGAGAGCGGATGGAGAGAATGGCAGGAGACTGGTGAGGAGGGGCGGGTGTGTGTGTGTGTGTGTGTGTGTGTGTGTGTGAGAGAGAGAGAGAGAGATGTGCCCTTATTACCAATAGGGCCACACGCATGCCTGGTAACCATACAAGGACAGGCACACTCCTCACACACGCCGATAACACTGCCCTTGCATGCCACACATACTAGACTAGAGGGAGTGAGCTGTAAGGTATAGTGTATCACAAGCTGAAAGGCTTGCAGCTGATCGTGTTGCTATTGAACCTGTTAGGGAAGCAACTGGTGGGGAAGTTCATTTCTTTTGTACTCATGTCTTCACCTTCCTGTGAGGTATGAAGCAGAAAGGAAACTCTACTGTATTCCTATGCCCCAAGATGGCAATCATACATTTCCTGAAAAAACATTCATCAATAAATCCCAGATGAAATTGAAAGTCCCTTCGGTCTCTTACTTCCTCTCCGTCATGCTCAGCAGCTCCATCCTCATGATCTTGCCACGGCTGACAGCCTGCAGCATTGTGAGGACTTTGGCCAGGCGCTCGTCCCTCAGCTCCTCTAGATAGCCCAGCAGGCCTGCCTTGAAGAACACCTATATAAGGAACCAGGCCAAAGCCAAGAGTCAAAGGGAAATAATAGGAAACCATGATTAACTCAGGGCTCTCATTTTAGGAGCGTGCACTCCCAAAAATAAATTCATGCGACCAACAAAACGGAAAATGGAGCACATGAGTGACTGAAGATTCAAAGTAGGAATAGGTCTTATCAATTCAAATCTTGCTTCTAAATATCTTTCATGTGCTTATTTATTAGCATATGCTCATTGAAAATGTCACCATTGAGCCATGTAACCATCACACAGTGTTTCCATTTTCTGAATCATTTTTAATGACCATATAAGACACATTCGCTTAATAATTATGCCACACACACACACACACACACACACACACACACACTGCATTAAACACAAGCCTTCGCCTCCTACCTTGGTGTGTCCAAATCTGTACTGACTGTGGTCCACATCCAGGGAGACCAGCAGCTTCTCTGCAGCCTTCCTGCTGTCCACAAACTTATCATCCGGGATGGCGTGTGGGTTCAGGATGCGATAGCTGTCCGTGAATAAGAAAGCATGTTTCATTACTGATTACCGGTGTGATTGAGAGAGTCTATGCCATGGTATCTAAGCAACTGTTTGTGGCGTGTTGGTGAGCGTATGTGTCCGGTCTATCTCACCGCTGTTTGAACTCAGCGTAGAGGATGCGGTTGGGGAAGCCCTTTCTGCAGATCCTGATGCCTTCCAGCACACCATTGCAGCGTAGCTGGTGCAGCACTAGGAATGGATCCATGATCCCTGTACAGAACAGGTTTCAAACATGAACTTAGTCCCCATCACTACGCCCCTGAGGATACGTGAAGTGTGATGCGGTACTGATTGTACTGTGTTATACCTGGAGTCTTGGTCTCATTAGGGATGATGCAGCGAACAAAGTGGGGCTGGGTGCTGCGGAGGTTGGTCATCAGCTTGTTCAGATTTTCCTGGGAGGGACGGAGGGCGAAAGAACACAAATCAGATTTAATAAGAGTGAATAAAAGTACCGTGATTATTAATCTATTATTTTAAACACCACCCATTGCATAAATAACTACAGAACCTTCTAATAACATTCTATTCCACAGGATATTGTGTTCACCGCATGTGTCGTCCTTGATGTACAGGAGAGAGGAGCCAGCACAGACTTAAAGTGATGTTCATGTGATCATTGCCCTAAACATCACTGCAAGTCTTAACTGCCTCCCTCCCAGCTCTCCAGTGACACCCAGAATTTCTGATGCCACCCAAAAGTGGCAATAATTCTGAATAGCATTTGTCTGCATTCATCTGCATCAATAATGTTCATATTCATCACCACGGCCAAGCCATATAGGTGTCGGTCTCACCTTGTGAAGCTGAGAGACCGTTTGGAACGAGGCAGCTTTCTTCCTCTTTTCCTTGCCACCGGTCTTGGGGTCTGCAGTAATCAGAGTGATTAGTTAGACTGACGTTAAGCTGAACCGAATGCTAGTCTTCTATCAGCCATCCATTTACTGTACCTGAGTCTGAGCTGATGTAATTCTCATACAGAGAGGCTAGCAGCTTGTTGGCGGACTTCTGGAAGCACACCACCACCGTCTCATTCAGGGGGTCTTTGTTTTTGTCCAGCCAGCCAATAATGTTGTATGGTACCTGTGAGCCAGGAAGGACATCAATAATAATATGAATACAGTGAATTCTGTACATAGGAATGAATGTGTAAGATTGTCCCAGTGACCTTTAGTGAGAATGCTCTTACCACTCCGGCATAGTGCACCAGCTCAAAATGGGCCTCGTACTTGCGCTTCTTGTCTGGCCGAGGCTTTTGGAAATTAGCCGACTTGCCAATGTGATTGTCATACATCTTGGCCTTAAAGCTGTTGTCTGTGGCCTTTGGGAACATGCACTCCTCTTCAAGGATGGACATGATGCCCAGCGGCTGGAGGCAGAGGAGAGTGTTTGTCAGGCTGATGCATGTGTCTGGAGTGTGCCTTTCATAGATCATACATGACTGTTGTTAAACACAACGCGCAGAATTCCTCAAATAAATGACATAACTCAGTTATGTTGAAACATTGTCTAATATGAATGAAATGCTTTCTATACTTTTTCAATGAGATCGATGCAAGCCTGAAGGTCCAGCCCAAAGTCGATGAAGGTCCATTCGATGCCCTCCCTCTTGTACTCCTCCTGCTCCAGGATGAACATGTGGTGGTTGAAAAACTGTTGCAGCTTCTCATTGGTGAAGTTAATGCACAGCTGCTCAAAGCTGTTGAGCTGCAATGAAAGAGGAACAGGTGTTCAGAGGAAGCATTAGAAGTGAACAGCATGACTAACAAGAGAATATGTTACGTAGATTCGTCCTGCACCGTTGCTAATCCATCACAATGAAAAAGAGGATGAGACCATACACAAACAGAGCACCTGTTGATATTAAACCAACATATGCCCGAGCAAAACATTTATTTGAATGAATTTGCTTTTTTAAATCTGTATGTTGCCCTGAAAAATAATTGCAATATGGATAGACTTACATCAAAGATCTCAAAGCCGGCAATGTCCAGTACTCCTATGAAGTACTGGCGAGGCAGGGAGGTGTACAAGGTCCGGTTGATGCGTCCCACAAGCCATTTGAACATGCGGTCATAAGTGGCTTTGGCCAGAGCACCAACGGCATAGTTAACCTACAGCACCCACGCACGCACACACACACACACACACACACACACACACACACACACACACACACACACACACACACACACACACTTACACAAAGAACTGGCCTT
>OMLI01088533.1:0-14772 GCA_900302605.1 Rondeletia loricata | reverse complement strand
CACACGTGGCACATGCCAGCCAATATGGTTGCTCAAATGCATGAATAAACACTTAGAGGCTCTCTATTGAGCTAAGTTGCCTATTGGCCGAGCGTGTCTGGAAGTTACACATGGCCAAAGTAACGAAACAGCATAGATGATCAGGTTAAGAACAGGGTGGCGGTTTTGCTTAACCAACATGTGGCAGCACAGTGTTTCCCATACATAGGCTCTACCTGGGCGGCCCGCCCAGGAAGATGTGCACCCGTCCAGGAAGATTAAATAAAAAATCATTTAAAAAAATAAAAATAAAAAAAATAGGTAGGCTAAAATACAGCCTAAAAACAGAGCGAAAAATCCCTATAATATTTCTATAGTGTTACTATAGTGCGCGATAATGAGGACCCCCCCCTCCCCAGTCTGACAACCACCACCACAAGCAAATTGTCAACCTATGGGAAACACTGCTTCTCAAGAGCTCCCTGTGTGGCCCAGACAGTTGTGCCTTCACCATTGTACACTGCTGTGTGCTGTAGTGTGCTGGTGATGGCAGTGTGACAGTGGCCCTCCCAGCTCGTGTCCCCTGCAGCCTGCCACTATTGCAGCCTCAGCCGGCCCTCGCACCCCTGTACAAATGGCACATTTGTCATGCAAATGGAGGCTGCATTTTCAGCTGCACAGATACAAAATTTGCTGTTTCAACAGGCCAATTGTTGGTCTGGTTCCAGGCCTATAGTGTCTTTTTGCTGCAATAACAGTAGAATTGTTCTTTTTTTGGGGGAGTTGACAGAATAAGCATGCATGTTCTCTCCCCAGCAAGCACTCCAGACTGCAGCAACTTATCCAGTGGCAAGAACCAGCAGTAATATTTGGGATACTCCCAACATTTTAAACAATTCCTGTTTATTCCAGCTTTGTCCGTAGGCATACATGCGAGCAGTAGCCTATAACGCAATTGTGAGATGCTGTAAGCATTTCATTGTGTGATGAAGCAGCTAAATGTGTGTGTGCAGAAAATGAGAGGCGCATAAATCCAGGGCTCGTCTTGTCTCCATTCAACCTGGAGTAACCCTTGTGGTTGTGATCGCAGCAGGTTTCCAGCTTTTGCTGCTGAAAGGGGATGGGCTGGGGGTGGGGGGTGTTGCTCTGTAGCGCAGCCTTGCAATGCACATCAGTTGATTCAAATCAATGTGTTGCAGCTGGATCCGAACATTGGTCCGCTCCATCAAATCTATGCATAGTTGCTTCTTTCTTTTTTCTCACTGAGGCCCTTTTGATTCCAACCTGCAACTCTTCAGTGGCTGTATTTTAGCTCAATTCACCATTGTCTGAAAAAAGTATATCGAGATTGAACTTTGGTCCCCTTGGTCTGATGGAGGCGATGAATAGCTTGCCATTGTCATCTTGCTATAGGATCAAATATGTTTGATATGAGAGTGGTGCACTTAGTTGGTCACCTGATTACGAGTTGCATAATTACCAGCTAGCACACGTTTGAGTGCATGCTTGTCTTGCAAAGAGCTGTACTCAGTTACCACATAGGGATATATTGTAGGTAGAACACTGTAGGTAACATTTAATTATTCCCAGACATTTTGTTCCACACTTGGAAGGTGATTTAGGAAAGTGGCTGCATTGGCTACTCTTGAAAAGGCAATTTTCTTTGGGTTGAATTTTAAAAATGTTATAATTGTATGAGACTAAGGGTGCTCTTATGGTGGCCATACCAAACAGTCAGCAGTTATTACGCCTGTTAGCCTTTTTAAAAGCACTCACTCTCAAGCCTCTTGTGTTTGCTACTTCTGTTGAATAAAACACTGTGATGGAAAGAAATAAACAGGATTTAAGAGGTTGTTTGGGGGTTGTGTTTGTAGCTGGGCATTGGGCCGGAGCGGGTCCCTTTTTCATGTGGCACCCTCTTACATTGAGCCAAATCCTCCTGCAGAACCGCCCAAGCCAGCATCAAACATACTGGCACATCCTGTAAAAAAACATGTCTGACATTCCTAAATAATGCCAGATCGTGTAACAGCAGCAAGAGGAGTTGAAGTTCATCTCTCATTTAGTGGCCTAAACTGATTCCTGGATTTGCAAGTGTTCTTGTTGATGGAGAGTAACCATGGCGAGCCTAATAATAAGTGCAATGGTTGCTCGTTGATGGGCATGGCCTAAGGTATCTGTCATTCCCGGGCAGTCATGGTCTAATGTATTTGGACCTTAGTTAATCAGTGGAAGCAGCGGCCTTGCTCTGGAGTGACCTGAAGCTGATACCCTTGCACACTTTCTGGGAGTATCGTTCAAGTCAAGCCAAGTGCTCAGGAAGTGTAGCAGGAGCCGGTGATGACATGGTTCCCAAAGGAGCTTCCAACAGCTGTAACCTAAAGGACCTGCCATCTTTGGAAGTGTAGAGTATCTCACAAACTGCCAGAGCGGTCGGAAGGGGCCAAACAGCCGTCGGCTCCAGAGGAGTTATTTTCATACCTCCCCCACTCTCTGCACCCCCCCCTCCACACTGTTTTCTGTGTTCCTGTCTTTTCCTGTCCTTGTGTCTGTCTCTCTCTCTCTCTCTCTCTCTCTCTCTCTCTCTCTCTCTGTGTGTGTGTGTGATTGATCCGTCTTCCTCTGGGTCTGTGGAATTCCATTGAGGAACTCTTGGGATTGTTGGAATTCCTGGCGGAGTGCATGTGTGGGTTAGCGGGAGGCAGCGGGCAGCCCAGGCACCCGTGTGTTCCCGTCCTCCAGGGCTCATTATCAGCCAGGCTGGCCATCGTCTTCCCTCGCACACCAAAGCTTTTGCTCCAAATTCACACAGCACTGCGAGCACTTGTTCTCAGCCTCCGTTTCAGCACAGAATGCCCTGGCAATGTTCCTGTCGGCATTCTTTTTTCTTTTTTTTCCCCTTGAATGTTTGCTGTCGCTTGCACTTATCACTGCTACGAAACAGAATGACATGCACGCGAAGGCCGATTGCGTGTTAATATTGGGTGTGGCAGAAACTAGGAGCATTGCCGTCTCCAGCTGTATTCTTCTCGCTGTTTTTTCTTGACAATAAGATAATTGTGCTTGTTATGATGAAGCCAATTATTTCCCTTCCTTGCTCTGTCATTGCAGTGAGAACAAGGAGTGTCCCAATGCAGACATCGTCTCCCGTGGCCTCCTTCTGGCATTTCACTACATACTTGAGCTCATGTGCTGCAAATCACTGGGAATAATATGCACTGCTGCTTTTAATTAACCCATACTGCCTGCCACAATGTAAAAGTTTGATGCTGAGCTCAGCAAGAATAAAGGAAGACGCTGTGTATTTGAGTTATGCAAGATAATTTAGAGCAACTAGTCTCAAACATGCTCTATATTTGACCTCACCGTGTTTCCTACTCGGCTTGGAAATATTTGATCTTTGCAGCGTTGTGATTCAAGACACGGCACATGCTTATTCCTACCATCCACGTAGGTTATATAATTGATCCTTCCTGTCGCTCCACCCCTCCTCCCTCCACCCCTCTCTGTTTCTTTCTTGCACTTTCTCTCTCTCTCTCTCTTCTACATGCGCACACTGGACAGATTTGTTCATTTGTTCTAGGTCAGTAGCAGCAGGTTTCGAGCAGTGCGGTCCTTCTCTGCTGAACGCAGACTCCAGCATTCCCAACAGTTGAGACATGTCATGCATACATTCAGCACTGTGCTTCAGTTTGATTTGCATGCGTGCCTGGTGGAGCGCCTGCATCCCTCGCCACAGCATGCAGCACGCCAATACCTGACTCTCATTATGAGCTGCCGCATCATGCATACATATCTGTAGACTCTAGCCTATAGTGTCCACACTTGGGTAGCTGTGCCTAGCCTATGTGTATATTAAAGTGGACTGAAATGCATCGGGGATTGCAGTTGTCAGGTTATGGTGATATGTGCGCTGGCCTCTGGAGATTAAACCTGTCTTCCTTTGAGGAGCGTGCTGCGTCTCGTCTCATCATCTAGATATACAGAAGATTGGTAAGTTGGCAGAATTCCACTGCAAGCCTGCCATGTGTACACACCCATAGAGAAAGTGAAAGGACGCTGCCCCTTCATCACTCAGCAGACCTTTATTCTGGCAGTGTTCGAGGTAACCATGTGTGGAAGTTCCAGGTGTGGAAATACTTCCCTTATTCTTCCTCGCTGTAGGTGTGGAAGACATAGTTTTCACTGTGTTGGGTTCAAACGAGCGTTGGTTATGGACCTATTAGGAGAGTGTTGGTTTTCAGTTACTATTGTTGTCTGTGTAAATGTGTGTGGGAGGGGCTCAAACTGACATTTTAGTGCAACAAAGCTGCTTTGGAAAGTGGAGACCAGGAGGCAGACAGCGAGAGGCCACCGGTGGAGGGCCACATAGCACAGTGGTGGCACACCCTGCACTGTTTCAACAAACCAGGACACATTGGACACACCGTGTGTGTGTGTGTGTGTGTGTGTGTGTGTGTGCACTCACATCCATGCACGATAAGCCTTCAGGACAGCTTTTTCAATGACAGATATGTTTACAGCTACAAATGTTGAGATTTTCTCTGGACAACTGAAGACAACCCAGCAATGTAAAAAATACAAGTTATTCCAGCAGCACTATTTCATGTCTTTCAAGAGACACACCTTTAGTTGTACTGTTAATAGCAAGTTATGATGTCAGAGGGCGGTGCACCGCGAAGGGTGTTGACCTTAAATATTGCTGTGTGAACAAGGCATTCTTCCAAGCATTGTGAGTCGGCTGCTCAAACCATCACTCGCGTTCCCAAGCATTCACGGGGGAAACCATAAGCTGTTATGAATCGGTGGGCAGATCCCACATGACTGCCCCTCCTTCTGCTACGTTTCAGCACAGAGGCGTCACTTTAGTCAGAACAGGGCTTCGTACGTAACATATGAGCATGTATGTTTACTGTGACAAGCTCCAACCAGGCCCGGCTGCTGCAAGCCAGTCTGGGGAGGTTTGAGCCAGATGCTGAGTTGAGACAAGGCAACCAGTCACACATGCATGCATATACAGGCACACACACGCGCACCCATGGTCACACTCTTAGGAGTGCTGCCACGCCCCGTTAACAAGGCGCCCAGCCGTTAAGCCCTCAGTGCTGTACCTCCAGATGGAGCGACCACACCTGGGCAGCCAGACGTATTCCTCTTGCTCTCAACGCCTGTTTCATTCAATTAGGATCTGGAGTCATTTACTGCATCCAACCGTAAGTGTCAGCTTTGAGATGGAGCTACAGTAGTTGCTACAGTAGTTGCTACAGCGTTGCGCAATTACAATATCCACCATCTGATTAGCAAGAAATGATAGATGTAGGTCATGTGTAAAATACATGGGCCATTCTAAATTGGCCTGACTTTAGATTTTTTGTTAACTACTTTATCCTGAAACACACTGACCCAGCAATTGGGCAGAAGCAGTCAGCGAGTGATGGCTGGGTGAAGTTAGTCAGCCTCATTTTCCATCAGTGGGAGTTAAGTGCCCGATGGCTGTTATCTCTGGACAGAGCCAGCGAATCATCAGAGCATTTTGACATTTCACATTTACTGGAGTGCTAGAGTTGTAGGAAATTGTTGCCATTGTAAGTCTGGCAAAAGCAAATCTGCTCTATGATAGAAATCTATGAATAACACTGAGAGTCAACCTGCGTTCATATCACCAGTACGTTTCAGAAGATTCCATTAAGGTTTTGAAAGTTTCCCTTCATTTTCCCTTAAATTGATTTGACCCAGAAGAACATAGGCCTGTGCCAGTTACATTTGATTTGCTTTACTGCCCATTTCAGTGGTAGCTGCTTGCTTGGGAAATGGCTGGAAAGAAAGTTGGATAAGGTTTACTGCTCTTGTTGAGGGGGAAAAAGACCACAGTAGACCCAACTGATTTCCCATCTTGAGCTATCTTGAGCACTTGTGCTTTCATCTTTAGGTATGCGCTATTCCTTTTTGTTTGAGAGTCTGATCAGTCTGCCCTCATCTGTTTTTACTTGATTCAGACTGAAAAAAACAGGGACGTTTGCAGATATATGGAGACGAAAATACAGAAAGTGACATTAGGGAATCAAACCTTTGTCCACACAAGGGGTTTGTAGTGCCATTGGTATTTCAATTTCTTGTAGATTGTGATAGAGGGTCTTGCTCTTACAAATGTCTAATTATCTTTGTGTTTTTGTCTCTTGTCAGGTAAGAGGAAGCCGTTGCTCAAGATCTCCAAGGAGGTGTTTGAGCAGCCTCCTCCTGCTCCAGTGTAAGACTCTATTTTACTCCACAATGACTATTGTGCATGCATGCATTATCGGATCCTAGCTTATGTTTTATGTGTTTTAAGCTGTTCATATGCTACCTCATATCCCGATCACAAACACTTGTATACATACATACATACATACATACATACTTGTATACATAAATCATCAGGATAATCAGAATGCTGAGTATTAACATGAAAACTGAAGCTAAAAACCATCAGTAAACTGGATAAGCCTCTGTGTCCCCACCAAAATCAGCATTTCACAGCTGTCATATTCATGTTTCTCATAATGGGACATCAGCTCATCCTCGGTATTGTAACTTGAACATGCACTTGAGTAATATTGGAATACAAATGTGCATGCAAAAGCACGGAATATTTTTATGTCACACCTCTGATATTTAGGGTGTTTCAACCCAATCAAACCTCCCACAGCATTATTTGTGCAGAGGTGCAATGGAGCCCCAAATGATTCTGGGCGACATAAAAACTATCTTCGGTATGACTTGAAATGTACGGTATGTAAACAAAACTATAATAGCAGGTTGTAAGCCAGGAGTCAGACTGTCAGCCATGTTCCCCAGGGGAGTGATGAGGGGATAGCACTACTGAAGTGCTCCTTAGGCTGATGGAGAACAGAGACTTGGGAACTTGTTCTACATGTTCACTGACAAACAGAAACTACCGTCTGATAATGAGCAGGAACGTTAATGTCATGTTTTTCTTCGATTTTCTCTTGCAGTATTCCCTCCTCTTATGGTTACGTTTAGCCACTCTTTTACTGTATTGTTGCGTCCTCGGAAAGCACAGTTTAATCAAACTAATGAATGTCCGTCTGTGTTGCAGACCCCCCAGAGATCTGGATTCGAAAGCTTGTGTAACCATTGGAGAGAAGGTGCGTTCGTTTTGCTCATTATTCCATCAGTTCATATTTTCCCTCATGTTTGCACCTTTGTGCGTTTAATACGAATCCAATCGAAGCATCTTTTTAAAATCTTAACCTGGACTCTTGCATAACTTTTCACTGTTTACTTTTCCCCCTCCGTGAGTGTATTTTGGGTTGAGTAAGGTCCCTCGCTCTCAGTGTAAAAAGGCTGGCTTAATAAAGGGTCCCTTGGCTGTAAAGAACGCCCCAGTGAACATTACAGCCGAATCGAACACTTCTGATTGTGGGGAGACTGGAATGCCTTTTACTGCCCATCAGGCAGTAAACATATTTATTTTAAACTCATCAAATAAGTGGAATTTTCCATTGGCAAAGATGCCTGCTTTTTCTCTTTTCAAGTTGGCCAGAAGTCAAAGTGACTGATTTTTTTTGTTTGTTTGCTTGAATAATACAAAAAAGAGAAGTTTAGCATCTTGCCACAGTATGAAGGAGACTGACTATGTTACTTGTTTTCAGACTTCAAAGCCCTCTTACCTCTCTCGGGGTAGCTGTTCAAACAAAGTCCCGTTACAGAGTGTGTGCATTTTCTTTACAACAGAGATAAGAGATACCAGCAGCCTGCATAACACCGCTTAGAATTATTCTCCTCACGGTTCGGTCCGCACTTATTATTTGTTTGCGTGAGTTGAGGATTGGGTGCACATACCCAGTAAACTCCTCACCTCTTAACCAACTTGTTGTGAATCTTTCCTCCCTTCCTCTTTAAGTCTCTGTCATTACAGCACCATGAATTTTTGATGAGTGTGTATAGCCGCCACTCAGTTGGCCTGTTTCTGTTGCCCTCTGTCCGGAGCAGAATTTTGTGGTGAAGGCAGATGACCTGGAGCAGATCTGTGAGCTGGGCCGAGGGGCGTACGGTGTGGTGGACAAGATGAGGCACATGCCCAGTGGCCTGATCATGGCTGTCAAGGTGGGTGAGAGATGACCAGAGGAAGGTCGACTCAGGTGTGGTTCTTCTGCATTACCAGCACCCATAGGGCGCGTTCACACCAAGCATGTTTGGTGCGGTTTATTTGAACTCTGGAGTATTTACTCCTTTAGTTCAGTTTATTTAGGCAGGTGAGAATAATGCCATTCAAACTCGGTTGCACACCAAATAACTGTACCAAATGACCCGAACTGTGGTGCGGTTCGTTAGGAGTGAGAACATAATCCGAACAAACTTCAGGAAATGACCCCAACACATAAGGTTATATGGGTATAAGGAGACGGATGTTGACATCTGATAGGCAGCAGTTACTAATGCTTGGAAAGCCTAACAAAACAAACGGGTGCTCATATTCAGCTATTTCGTCAAATGTTCTTAACTGGTATGAACACCAAGACCATCATGCTTAGCTAAAGTTACAGGGACTGGAATCTGATTCTCTGACCTCGCAGGATGACAGGTGACCAAATCTCTGTGCAATAAATACTTCTGAGTCCATGTGACTTTTGTTTTCAAGCCCTGGTTTGCTTGTAATTGGGCAGTGTGAACATAAACGAACCAAATACAAAAATGCAAGTAAACTTTTCAACTATAGTTCGGACCAAATAATTGTCATCACATTTGACACATTGTTCTAATAGGAGCTGATACTTGGGATTTAGAAAGCACTACTTTACAATAGACCTCTTGAGGCAAAGATGAACTGGTGAAGCCCCAATGAGGATAGTGTGTCGTATCATGTTATGAGCCTTTGTTTTTCCTGTCTTCCCTCCCTTAGCGGATCCGGGCCACAGTGAACACTCAGGAGCAGAAGAGGCTGCTTATGGACCTGGATATCTCCATGAGGACGGTGGATTGCTTCTACACAGTCACCTTCTACGGAGCACTTTTTAGAGAGGTAGCATACCATAAAGCCTACTCTTGTGCACTAATAATATAACACTTAAACACACTGCAATGTTGGATTTCTAAAACGTTTTTGCATCTTCTTAATTGGCGGTATGCTTGGAGTGATGAGTGAAAATCAGGCCAGCGTGGTAGAATATCAAGCTAAAACAAACGTTTGATGTAGCCTCAATTAACCATGATGACCCAGTTGTGATATGTGCGACATTTGCACAGCAGCCGTCACTCACAATTCCAAATCATGCAAAGTATGGCCCAACTAGCTGTGTCAGTGTAAATGTCAAAATTTGCATCCATCATGTTGACGTGCAAAAAAGCTAGAAGCACCAATGGATACTAATGACGAACACAAAAAAGATCTTCGGATGCAGATAACTTCCTCCAGAAGTGAGTCGATCCGCAGGATATCCCCACCGTGACTCACATTGGAAAGACTGTAGCTTCCTGTCTGTTGATCCTGCTGTCAGGAATGTGGCCTGGCCGCTTTGTTGTAGTTTTCCCAGTCTCTTTCCAAATTCTGCCTCCCCCCCTCTGCCTATTACCAGGGTGACGTATGGATCTGCATGGAGCTGATGGACACCTCTCTGGATAAGTTCTATAAGCAGGTGATCGAGAAGGGCATGACCATCCCTGAGGACATCTTGGGCAAGATGGCCGTCTCGGTGAGCGAACACCGGATACTTGCATACTTTTAATGCGGACAGCCGCGTGTTGTGAACGATGACATGTGTATTCTGAATCACATGCTTAGTTGACATGCTCGTCATCCTCGGCATCCTCAGTTGATATTAGCTTAATGACGGATATATCTTATGTTATTCTCGTTTTCCTTTTAATGGGCTTTGTTATTACAGATAGTAAAAGCTCTGGAGCATCTGCACAGCAATCTGCAAGTCATACACAGAGGTAAGAGCAATGCCTCAACACTGACAGTGGGAACACGTTACGCCTCGCAGAGACTGTATGCATCAGCACTCAGTAACACAGACACTCACCGAGTCTCTTCTCCCTTTCTTTCTTTCTTTCTTTCTTTCTTTCTTTCTTTCTTTCTTTCTTTCTTTCTTTCTTTCTTTCTTTCTTTCTTTCTTTCTTTCTTTCTTTGTTTCATTCTTTGTTTCATTCTTTCATTCTTCCTTCCTTCCTTCCTTCCTTCCTTCCTTCCTTCCTACTTTCCTTCCTTCCTTCCTGGGCAAGAGGTCAGCACCGGAGTTAAGAGTTAATGTCTTCTGTCTCAAACCACAGTGGTCCAGCCATGACCACCGTGCGGCTCTTGCTGCATTAAAGGTCCACGTAGTCATTTTGGAAGATTACAAGCCACTAAAATAAAGTCACACAATTGGGCCTTTCAAGTGACCGCAGCGCAATTTCTTTCATGTGACTGTGGCTTCGTGAGCCAGTCGCTCTGTCAGTGCCGACTGAGTGAAAAACGTAATCTATATTGTGGTTGTACGAGCATTAAACAAACAAGACAAGGCAGTTGGCAATGACGTCTTTCTCTCCTTCCCCGCCTTCGTTGCAGACGTGAAGCCCTCCAACGTGCTGATCAACACGCAGGGCCAGGTGAAGATGTGCGACTTTGGGATCAGTGGCTACCTGGTGGACTCTGTGGCCAAGACCATGGATGCTGGCTGCAAGCCCTACATGGCGGTAAGCAGGAAGCGATCAAATGGGACGAAAGATTAAATGAAAATAATTTTTTATAATTCACCATCGCAGAGTGTTATTCGGTTTTATCCTATGATTCATCATACTCATCATTTAAAATAATAGGATTATTACCCTGGATAATAATCATTAGACATTAGTTTTGGCTTTGGATATAGCGCAGAAAATTGGCACAAAGTTAGTGCATAAGAAGCCGTTATAACTGAGACCCCCGGCTCTTCAATAGATGGGTAAGCGGGTCCACCTCTCTCTCATCATTATCCACGCCCTTAATGAGCCCTGTTAGAGTTTAACTGCCATGTTCCCAAAGAGAGTGTGTCCACAACGCTTCTGATTGGCTGAGCGGTGTTTAGGGCCCTGCTAGCACTCAGGGAACAGAGTGGTCTGTGTGTGTACAAGAAGTTTAGGATGGCAGGAAGGTGTGCAGGTCGTCCTTGGCAACCACCGCGATGTGTGACATCATCTGCCCTTCTGTCCCCTCCAGCCGGAGAGGATCAACCCGGAGACGAACCAGAAAGGCTACAACGTCAAGTCCGACATCTGGAGTTTAGGAATCACAATGGTAAATCAGTTTATTTAATGACTCGCTTGTTTTTTTGTTTTTTTTTAATCTCTGTGTGAATTTTTATTGGGAAAACTTTTCCTGTCACTCACTTGGTACACATTTTTGGGCTGACACGTGGCTCAGTTTTTTTCATCAGTTATTCAAATTGTCTTCATTACTGCAAAAATGGGTAAAAAAGGGTAAAATGGTTCCTAATGAGGAGAAACCCAGTATCCTATGAGCCAGGGCTCTAGACGAAATGCCGTGTCGACGTTTTATTATGAGTTGTTAAATATTTTAGCTTGCTCATTTGCACATTTCCAACTCGGACCAAAGAATATTTTGGCTTTGACGGTTCAGTCTATGGTAATTTCACATCTTTTTAACTTGGCTAGTCCTTCCAATCTCTTCTTATTAGATTGGCCATTACAGATAAGCAATAAATGATCCAAAAGAAGTCCAATTTTTAATGGTAATAGAGTCCAAAAGGGTGTTGGGCTTTAAATGATAGAGGTTAAAGGAACAGTTCAGGTTTTTGAGAAACTGTTCCATCATGAACTCAGAGTATTTCTAGACATCCAGTAAGCCTTTGCTTCAGTTTTTTGAAGGGAATTTATATTAACTAACGTTTTCACGAAATATTTGACCATATATAAGGACTTAAAGCATAAGATGGCATCAAAACTGTACGAGAAAGGCATGGGTTGAGATCATTTTCATTTACATCTTTTTACCGGCATGTCTCATTACAGAGCGAGCAATCAATGTGTTTAAAAAGACATGCTTTGGGTGCTTTTGGGGTTGATTTTTTTTGGAGCATCCATTGGCCCTATCGGACTTTATTGGAGAGCCGTGCATCAATACTTAATTGAAGCAATGCTTAAGTAGCTCTATAGTGAAGCAGTTGATGAGGTTTTGGTCAAAATCAATTGGTATGATGGAAAAAGGTGGGAAAATAGGGAGTTATGCTTTAAATTTGTCACTGTATATGAACAAATGGTTTCCCACCCGATTGACGCACTAGCACTGAGAGCACATGTGAATAACTCCTACTTCTCATACCTTAATGACCGAAATAGACGTGCAAGTGCTTTTTGGATGGACCGTAAGGGCTCGAGTTCATTATAAATCAGCTAGGCCTAGTGAAAACCTGAACTATCCTTGAAGTGCTATAGCCAGTGTTATAGTAACCTTTCTGTTGCATACTCCTGCCTCAGATTGAGCTGGCCATCCTGCGCTTCCCCTATGACTCATGGGGCACCCCCTTTCAGCAGCTGAAGCAGGTGGTGGAAGAACCGTCGCCCCAGCTTCCTGCCGACCAGTTCTCCCCCGAGTTCGTGGACTTCACCTCTCAGTGGTACGTCTTTTCACCTCTTCTGCCCTTTTTTTCACTAACCAGAACCACTCCTCCTAACGTAACATTCACTTCCACATTTTGAGCGTGTTCCTTTTTACACAACAGCCCACTCAAGACTGGCCTTTTTAACCAGGAAGCCGGCAGAGTCTACTCACAGGATGCTCCAACCAAGGCCGCTGTGACCATGCCACAAAGCCACAATAAATCCAGAACAAAATGTGTATCGATTCCAACTGCGTGGGCTTGAGTTAACCCCCCCCCCCAAAATCAGATTGAGTTCATTATGACATTCTTTCGTTGTTGCTGTTGCTGTGTGGCCGAGAGCCTGTTCTGACCTGGACAGAATGTAACGGTGTGTGCCGGGGCTCTCAAGCCCTCCGAGGAATGTGTCTGAATATGTATTCTCACCAACCTGTTGTGTCTAGACTGCAGCGCTGCAGGGATCAGCTCGTCCCTCCAACATGGCTCTCAGTGTGTGTTGAATGGTGTTTGATACACTGTGTCACTGATGGGTCCTTTGCACGTCAGGCTTCTTCTCCTGGCGCTAGGTCTATTTCTTTTTTGCTTTATCGGTGGTTGCACTGTATCTCTCCACGGTTATTGGCAGCCATTTTCTTCTGAATTGCTTATCCATGCAGGTATTCATGTTTTAGCAGGATGCATTTCCTTTGTTTTTATGTCCTACCGCCACGGTACATAGTATGCGGGACGTTATGCCTGTCTGTCTGTGTAGACACATTCTTGTGAACACAATAACTCAAGAACAATACATGATCGAAACTTCATACTTACACCACAGGTACAGTTCTTGAAACTACTATATAACTACTATATAACTCCTTAATGCTTTAAGATACACAGTTCATATTAATACCGCCCATGTGTTATGAAGACAAGTATGTTGACATAGAAATATTTGCTAATCAGTGCATTGATTAACTTCATTAATGACCTCATTAGCATAACTGGTTATGTTTTTTTTGTTTAGTTTTTTTAGCAAGTCATTCTATATAGTAGAACTGTGTTTGCGGGCAGGTCTGAGTGCTGAGACTGCACTTTTCAGTAGAACTTCAAGAGTATTCTTTATACTCTTGCGTAAAACAAAATCTTGTGGTTTGTGGCTTAATTCTTGGAAAATGGTTCATCAGTTCATCACTGGATTACTAGGACACGCCCTCCTGATATGGATATTTGACTGCAATTTACATTAATGTTTTTATAGCCTGTAGTTTTGGCTGTATCTCTTTCGCACTCGCTCACTCACAGACCAGTTGGTCTATTGGAAGAAAATAGACAGAAACCAGACACTCTTAATTATTTCCTCTGACTTATTCTTTCATTCCTGGGGAAATGAAACAAAAACTGACATCAAAGTCCTCAAACCATTACTGGTTCTGTTTTTTCCTTGTCAGTCCAGTTTTAGGCTCCTATAATAATGGAGTGGAATAATAGAATGAAATAATCACTGAATTAAAAGCCAAGATTTTGGAGTGGGATACTTGATAAATCGACATGACACGATAAATCATATTTATTGTGAATTAATATTTATGTTGTCGCTGTTTGCCTCCCCAGCTTGAAGAAAAATTCCCAAGAGCGGCCAAATTACACAGAACTCATGGTGAGTTTTTCATTTTTTTGTTTGTTATTATTACTACTCTTACTAATTACTACTAATTTATTTTGTTATTCTGTTATTTTCAACACTTGAGATTGTTCTTCTGTGGTCAGGCCCCCTTGTAATACTCTCAGTCAGACACTGGAGGGCGCACTAAGTCCATTAGTTCCATATGGCTGAAAGTCCTTTGCCCTCATTTGAGTAGATCAGCTAAGATGCTTCAGTACATAGACCAATTGTGATACTATATTGATGTGATACTCTAATGAAATGTTTATTTTCACAATCATTCAGACTAAATGACATGTTGTTCTCCGCAGCAACATCCCTTCCTCACCTCCCATGAGGCCAAAGAAACCGACGTGTCTAGCTTTGTGAAAGTCATCTTGGGGGACTGAGTTGCCACACTTGCCACAGGAGGGAGGGCGGACCTATTACAAAAAATAAAAAATAAAACAAACAAAACAAAAGCACCAATTGCAGCCCCTGTTACCTGCGGGACTCCATCCTGCCCCCGCCCTACTCCCACCCCTCCCTGTAGGACACACAGACAGACAGACGAACGGACGGACGGAGCTC
>OMLI01088527.1:0-12186 GCA_900302605.1 Rondeletia loricata | reverse complement strand
AATAGCTCCCTTGCAACTTCTTAACCAGGGTCCTGTATTTTGGGCTGATAAACTACATCACCTTTAGTTTACTATTACAGAATCAAACTGGATGAATTGTTGTACCTGTATCTTCATCTTATTGGCTGGACGATGAGTCTAGCCCATCCCAAAATCAAACAAGGGCTCCTGAGTCCAGCCATATACAAGGTTTTTACCTAGTCTAGTTTATTATCCAACCACAGTTCACACACACAGCATGGATAAGCAAACACCAGCCTCATTCAGAGCCACACTTTTAATGAGTCTTATGAAGACCAAATCAGACACACATGCCTGACAGCAGTACACTGATAACCACAAGTTAAAAAGTCACTGTAGAGCTCTAGTGGAAACATTTTTGGGCAAAACTGTACAATTCATAGATATATAAAATATGAAATAGAGAAAGGCAATGTTGTGTGGTGACAGTTGCACTTACAAAGAACATACAAATAATTAGTGAGCACTGTAAGAAGAGGGGCCCTTTTGATGTTGGAGAAGGGTCTGGGTTTAATAATGGTGCTGAGGAGTTTAGCCGAACTGTAGGTCAAGGTAGGTCTGGTCACAAGTCCCTTTAATGTGTCATTTTCCACCTTCTTTTTCTTTGAAGGTAAGAGATGCAAGGTCCTGGTCACATCCCCTCATATAGGAGGCCAACTTTTGGCTACTTCCTGGTGCATTGCTTCCGGTAGCCACTGGCAGTATGTAGACAGTAGGACTTTAGGATGAGAAAAATACATGAGAAAACAATGGAGTTAGATGACAAGAGGTCTCATCAAACAGACTCAGACATATCATGCCAAACACATCAAATCCTCACATTTGTCTTTGTTCTTCCAGACAGAGAGAAGGGCATCTCTACAGTCAACTCTCTCTGACACCAGTGCTCCCAGCAATGCCTCAGTCCTGGGCTGCAGCCTAGGACAGCACAGCAACAACAGTAAGAAAATCGTATTTTTTTCTCTAAACAAGTCAATTCATTGAGTGACGTAAGGGAAGTACTGCCTCAGATGGCACGGTGTGAGACTATAAGCTTACTTTGCCCATGTCTTCAGCATGATGGAGGGGTTTGAGAGAAGGTGGCCACTGTGTTTCTTCAGTTTAGGACATACCTGCAAAACGGACAAAGCGTACAATTCAATGTGACGGACCAGTGATAAGGACTGCAAAGGGATTGGGGCTATCAGGTGTTGCTGCAATACCTGTCCCTCAAGCAGGAACCTGGCAAATAGTTTGTAGCGTTCCAGGTCATCTGGATAATCCATCTCCACCGCAGGCAGCTGCCAACCCACACGGACTACAGGACAGACACAGACATTAGAGTAATGTGGGTAGGCAGAGACACCTTACAGCAAGAAAGACAGTCATGGGCTCAGCTGTATAGAGAAAAGTGATACTTACAGAAGGTGCTTGAACGCTGACATTTGATTGTGCCTGTGGACGAACAGAATCGTGGTGGCGGGGTCTCCAGGGGAGAGCCGAAGTGACAGTACTGGGGCAGAAGCTGGGGGACCCACTCTGCTTCTACTGCTGACACACCTGAGAGAGACAGACAGAAAAGGAGGACAGATTTTCCAAAATGGTACGCGATACTCCTGCAAATTTGACTTAATATAACAATATGCAATTCAATCCAAACTTGATTGTCCTGTAAGGGAAATGTGGCTCATCAACAGGGTTTACAGTAAAACCACACAAGAAAAAAAACACGAGACAAAATAATAAAAACACAATAGCATAACATTAAAGAACAATAAAATGATACCATACAAACATCTGAGTTGATAAGATGAGACAGGGAGTCAATAGCTTGATATGATGCAAAAAAAAAGTCACACATAAGTACACAATACAAAGGTCTTATACAGGAATAAGATACTACATCATTTAATGTGCAAATTAAGCAATCTAAATGCAGTGAGGATAAATGAGTCCCCTGGCTCTTTTACAATTGAGTTTAGGCACTCTAACCCAGAGGGCATCAGCTCAGACTCATTTACCTCTCATGTACATCTTGGTGGTCTCCATGACCTCCTGGTAGACAACAAACTCAGGTAGTGTTTTGAACAGTGCAGAGGTGGGGTAAATGAATACTGGGTCATCCAAAAGAGGCGTCTATAAACAGAGACAAAAACGTTGACGAGGTGAAGGAGAACTACAGTTCATTCCCCTAATCACAAGAATAGTTCTCAGTGCAACTTGCCTTGTATCCATTCTTCCATTTTGGGTCTAGTATTTCTTCTGCCTGTACACGCCGTGCAAGATGGTCTCCCAGTCCAGCCAGTACAATCTGCCGCAAGCAAATCACCTGGCTCTCTGTTGGTGGAGTCATCTTGGGATCCACAAATACCCCCACCTCTGGACACACTGCATTCACTGGGAAAAGAGAATATGAATGATTTTCTATTGTGCTTCTGTGGCATATGGTGTGTTTGGTCAGCTATAAATTTGTATGCGTGTACCTGCATTGGTAAGTTGTCCTCTAAGCCGTCTGATCTCCACCATGGCTTTATACCTCAGGCCATTCTCCTCACAAAACTTTGGTGTACAGCCAGCAAATTCACAAGCCCCAACAGCACCTGCAGTCATATGCAAACACAAATATATCCCTATCAACATACTTTAAGCATACAACTAAGGACCGTATTTACTAAGAGGTGTGGTAATTACTACCATGCACAAAAACTTAACGGGTGACAGAATTTTGTCACTGCAGGTGTGGCATGACTCCTCTCAGTCCGAGGTTCCAGTTTGTTTGTTTTATTTCATCGAGCAGAGATAATATGACTTGGAAATCTATAATTTCTTTAAATCTGAGCCTCGGATATTTTAAGAGAATAATTCTCAAATGGAAAACTCTCTGCCTGTTGTTCCTTTGAACGCTTTCTCAGGGTGAGAAGTTAGGATGTGCTTCCTCTTGGCGTTAAATACTGTGCACAATTATGCACGTTTTGGTTCAGTAAATCAATGGGAGTGATCCATTTCATTAATCTCCTCCTCCATTTTTACAGCCTACCATTGCCACTCCTCAAAATACATATGAACTGGGTCAAACGCGCTAAAAATCTCCTGCCAAGTGTTGACCCCATTTCCACATGCAAATGCTTGTGCGCACAGGTCAGTCAGATCAGAATCAGCCCTTTTACGCACGCAACTGCATTAGCGCCACCGCAAACACTTAGTAAATGCAGCCCTAATAACACATCTAAACCTGCAATTAAACGCCAACACATGACATGATGCACAAAGCTATAATCTACAGTACAGCACTATTCAGTCACAACATAACAAAGGTAACCTTACCCAGCATGACCATAAGGTCCCCCAGCAGGAGTGAGGCTCCTTGCCCAGCCCACAGCCTCCTCATCTGGGTCAGGCGAGCCCGACGTTGGGCCAGCTTGGAACTCTCATCCTCACTACCTGCAGGCCTGAGGAGGAGAGAGGAATATGTGTTAAGAGTGATATATTTACATAAAAACAGACATTAGAGCAAACACGTGTGTCCTCACCTGTCAAGGTCTTCAAAGAGCTCTCGGACTGTCATGGCTGCCACCACAGCAATGACGTAGGGCAGGCAATCCTGCTGCTTCCCTAGCGCTAGCATTTTAGCATAGCGTGGTGCCACAGGGAATGAAGCCATTGCCCTACCCAGGGGGGTGATGGGACAGCTCAGCCTCGCTTGCTCCATCTCTTTTACCCTTGTTTAATAAAATAAAATAAAATAATTAACAGATTGTAGGCTTGAGGCTTGGTCAGACGACTTTACAAATGTATTCCTTAATTTATCTGTTCACACTGGGTAAACTGAAATATAGTAAATATTTTGAATAAAATAGAATAGGCCAATTAGATGGGAAGAGAGGGAGAGACAGAGATAGAGACAGACAGTTACCTTCCGGTGCGAGGCGGCTCTTTCAGAGCTCCCAGTGAGACGAGTAACTGTTCTGCAGCAATAAGAGTCTCAGCAGGGGGAGACGTGGGAAAGGGGAAATTCACCACCTGAAGACACACACAAATATGAAGGTTTTATTTTTTAACCTTTCTTTATCTAGAGAAAGATGACTGAGCATACATGCTCTTTTTCAGCAATGCCCTGCTTCACATTCACAGTTACATGCATTCACAACTGGAAACTGCTCAGTGCAAACTGCTCAGTTGGTCAATGAGCTGTTCTACTGGAGCAACTGGGGGTTACGTGCTTTGCGCAAGGGCAGCTGTTGTCGAGGGAGGAGAGAGTGTTTCTTATTCACCTTCCCCACCGGTCTGGGATTTGAACCAGCACCCTTTCACTCACAAACCTGCTGGCAAGTCTGGGTTATTCTGTGTTAACTGACCTTGTCTATGTTGAGGTCCTTCATCTGCAAAACCAGGTCTTCCACAGGCCTGCGTGTGATCTCTGCCTCTGAGAACTGACTGAAGTCCCCAAACACTGCAGATGAGTATAACCTACAGAAACACCATAGAAACTGTTGATATAAACACCTTCGATTACAGAGAAGTTTCCTATTTCCTAAAGACAAGAACAAATTCAAGAGAATATTCTCCTAGGGCGAAGACAGTAACTACGCAATAATGTCGACACAAGGTTTAAAAGCTCTGACCTATAGCAGTGTCCCGGCTCTGTTCGTCCAGCTCTACCTGCCCTCTGATTGGCTGAGGCCTGAGAGGTCCATGAGACCTTGAAGGAGGACACCCCGGTCACACGGTCGTAGTAACGTTTCTTAACCCGACCACAGTCGACCACGTACTTGATCCCAGGGATGGTCAGAGAAGTCTCTGCCACATTGGTGGCTACCACACAGAGACGGGTGCCAGGTGGGGGGGGCCTGAACACCTACACCACAGTTACACAATACATACACACACACACAATATTTGGACCCATAATGCATCACAACAGTTACTCTATAGAGGGCTTTCAAGTGTCGTAATGCACCCTATGGCGGCCGTAGTGGAGGTGTCAGCTCTTGGGCAACAATGGCTGATTGCATTTCTAAACTTACAACATGCCCGACTCAACAGTACAGAATACACGTGGTTAATTTCTGTGCCGTTTTTGACTGGAAACTGACTTCACCCCTGATACATCTGATTGATTTTATGTTTAGGTAATGTCAGCTTGTTAGCTAGCTAACAATAGTATCAGGTCAGCTAACCATCACTGTCTTGTTGTTAACACATCTGATTGACACAATAGCTAACATTACATAGCTAGTAGCTAGCATTAGTAGTGGCTAGTAGTTGCATGTTAACATTAACATCAGTTGCTTTGCTAAATTAGCTTACTGGCTAGTTTGCTTGCTCAGAAAGCCAAAAAACCTACAGTGAAAGGTGAACTGAGCTGATTCCTCTCAAGCTACATCTCTGAGTGCTTTGGAGTAGAGACTAGGACCCAAGGGGCTGGGCAGTCACAACAGCCTAAATTTAGACACAAATCTACCATATCAGATAATTCACTTTCACTTATAACGCTATTGAATGGACCTACACCCACACTTTTTCTAGCCCGGTTGTTATGTATTTAGACAGTATTTGCGCACAGCTAATTTTCCAATGGACCTCCATGATGGCACCAGCCATGGTTGCTAGGAGATTTGTGACATAAGTGCAAAACCTCTATTCCATTTAGGACATTCAGGAAGTATAGGTGTAGTATAGTGATAACCATTTGTAAACCTGTACAATTCATACATCTGTAAATCTGTCACTGTGAATAGCCATCTTAATGTGAAATTTACATTAGTTATCGTGGAGACATTGTCACTTTTTATTAGCATCAGAGAGGCGATCTAGCTTTCATTTATTTTGATCTTTCGTTACCCTTTTCATTCTTTTTTTGCTAACCAACAACTCTATTCTTTGCTGTTGTAATGGCCCAATTTCTTCTCTGGGACCAAAACAGTTCATCTTATCCTATTTTCATCAGTCTTTGTACTGATAAATGTCAGGTTAATAATCAGGTTAATAATCTTACCTTAGCCTGCTGCTCTGGGGCCAAGAGAGAGTACAGAGGGAGGACATACAGAGGAATGGATGGGTCTGCCTTCTCTATAAAAACATACAATGCAAAAGACAGAACAGAATTAATATAGATACTCATCTAATAATAGGTCCCACTGGATTTGGAGAACTAGTGGTGTATCTTACCTGCGTCTCCAGGATCGTCTCCTAGGTCCAGGTCAGAGCCTTCATCCTGCTCCTCTCCGATCCCAGCCTGTCTGTCCTCATCCCCCTCATCCACCGGTAAGGCAGAATAGTTATCTAGGTCGATACGGGGCAGGGACTGAAGACAGGGAGTAAAACACGCACATAAATCCCTTAAAATATGTGGAGACAGTGGATATCTGGCGAAGACACAGGTGCCTTTTATCATACCGCAACACACACAGTAAGAGTCTTGAATAAAGTGATTGTGGCCATCAGGGGCATTTTACTAAGAGTGGACTTACCACAGTCTTTTTCTGTTTGGTCTTCTTGAACTTCCTCATCGCCTCTGAGGTGTCTGCCTCCTCATCTTCACCTGGAAAAAACAAGTGAACATACATGTTCAGAGGTATCTGACTGAGAGACAGTGTGTAAGTGAGCAAGCAAGCGTGTGTGTGTGTGTATATGTGTGTGTTACACTCACCAGTGGTGGTGTTACCCTTCCTGAAGGGGAAAGCATTCCTCAGTCTTCTACATACAGTGTGGACCTCTGCCTGGCCAGTCAGAAACACTAGGATACCACCTAATGGACAGAGAAATTGAGTCTGGGTGGCAGTGTAGTCTAGTAGTTAGAGAGACCATCCCGTAACCGGAGGGTCTCAGGTTCAATTCAAGCAACAGTTATGTGTCCTGTCAAAGTGTCCTTGAGCAAGATACTGAACGAACCCCCCCACCGTCCCAATGTATAGTTATCGTTCTAGATGTGAATGGGCCTTAAGAGCATCACGATTTGACTTAAATATAAATGTCACTCATGTGAGTCATGAGATGAGAATCCATCTTTGTACAGGTTGTGTTCAGTTTAGTAATGTAGCACACAAATCCCATATGATGACTATGTGAAAAGTACAAAACCTGGCTATGCATATGTATGAGACTGTGTGTGTGTGTGTGTGTTTGTGTGTGTGTGTGTGTGTGTGTGTGTGTGTGCACGTGTCTGTACCTGGAGGTAGCATACGGTGGATCTTGCAGGTCTTGTGGAAGGCCTCTCCAGTGTAATCCTCCAGGGGGGTGCGTTTGTTGAAATGGATAGTGACAGGGAATTGGCGGGCGTCCACCCTGATGACAGGCGGTGGTGATGGAAACAGCTTCCTGTTGTCTGTGAAGTCTTCCACCCGCAGAGTAGCTGACATGACCAGCAGCTTCATGGGCATACCTTTCTGTAGGGGGCATACATGAAGCCGCAGGTTAACGGATGGGAAGGACGCTTAAAACCGTAGCTGCCTACACTGTAAAAGCTGGACAGCAGAGCATGTTGTCTGAAATGTAGGCTTCAATATCTGAGCATGACCAGAGGTGACTTCTCACATCAAATACTAGACACGGCGTTGCTGCTTACCTTGTTTCTGAGTGGGACGATACGAGACAGCAGGCCGATGAGAATGTCTGTGTATACGCTCCTTTCATGTGCCTCATCTATGATTATTGCACTGTACCTCTGGAGCAGGAAATCCTATGAGACAAGACAGAGATAGTGACAGCATTACATAGACACATAGAGACAGAGACTCTTATTATGTAGACTGAGTCAATTATTGATGGGGAAAAATGCTTTCAATTACACTGAGAGATTCCCATAGCCTCTCTGGCATGAAAGATAGTTTGTATTTTTGTGTCTATTTTAGTTTTTTTAAAGTACACAGAGAACCTCCAGACTAAGATGGTTCTTTCAAGCTGTGATTTTTGAGGCTATAATGATCCTAGTCTTTTACCTAACGAGGTCAGACTGATAATAATGGGTCTAGCCATCCTCTCAAGGGCTCTTGTGATCTCTCACATCATCACACAAAGATGAAACTGGGCTCAATGTAAAATTACAAGTCTCACGTTTGTAACCATGACATCAATATGGTATCCCACCACAACATGAACACAGCAGGGAGAAATGTGCAGTGCGTGCATGTTGCACGTTAGTTGGTGAGGGACAGTAAAGGACATACCTTCTGAATCTCCTTCAGTAGAACACCATCTGTCATGAACTTGATCTTGGTGTCGCTGGTCACATTCCCCTCATATCGAATCTGGTATGACACCACCCTAAAAACAGATAGACCCCATTATGCTCCATATAATTTACAAAATGTTTTCCTCAACAGAGGAATTTCCTTTCCCAAGCTTGTCACAAAGAGGTACAAGAAGAAACACATGTTCTAATACACTCAGTATATTTTCAAAGTAAAGTCTGTGCCTTTGAGATAGGTTTCTCTATGCCAAATACTTTGAAAGTCTACAGAGTGAAGTAATTTTGCTACCGTGTGGACAGGTTCATCTCTTTGGCCACTCTGTGGGACATGCTGACAGCTGCCACCCTCCTTGGTTCAGTGACACCTATAATCCCACTGCCACTAGAGAAAGAGAGCAAAAGAATGAAGAGAAGGATACTAATCAGATGATATCAGATACTAATGTGTGACCTCATGCAAGCCGTTCTGGAGGTAAATATCCACTAAGACATTTAAGGACGCTACCAAAAGCAGGGGATAAACTAAGGATAAAAAGACTGGTATATGTACCTGGCGTAGCCAGCCTCATACAGGAACTGAGGCACTTGAGTGGTCTTTCCACTTCCTGTCTCTCCGCAGAGGACGACACAGTGATTCTCGCTCACCGCCTCCATGATTACCTGCTCTTCTGCGAGTACTGGCAGCCTCAAACGAGCTTCCTATAGCATGTGCAAAGACAGATTGAAAAACACATAAGCTAACTCCTCACAGAAAACCACCCCTCTCTGAAAGAAATATGTGTAGCTTACTCACTTATTCACTCAGACACTCACTCTCTCTCACTTTCTCTCTCGGACAGACGGACACCCACACACAAAGAATACAAACCTGTATTTCTGGAAGTCTATCAACTGGAATGAAGACAGCAGGCTGGGATGGCTTTTTGCTGGGGAGCTCCTTCTGACCTGAAACCTTCTTCTCATTTTGTCCATCTTTCACTGTCACCTGTTCATCTTCCTTCACATCCTCTTTACCCTTTGTCTCCTGACAGGGAGAGCCGGTTTCCTTAGATTCACACACCTCTGTGGTCTCATTTCCTCGATCATCCTCCTCATCGTCATCGGAGGAAGTGTCCAGATCACTACTCTCTTCTCCCTTTTGTTCTTCCTCTTCTTCCTCCTCCTCTACTTTCCATTTTCTTTTCCTGTTAGCTCCACTCAGGCTGCTGATCTTTGGCCCTGAGCCTCCATCTTCTACTTCATCTGACGTCCTGGCAATAACATGAACAGTAAAAACCGTGGCTGCACTCAGACACCACCATCTCCCCTTCCCCCACTGAGAAACACAGACCAATCATATTGCTTCTCAAGGCTTAGCTTGCATGTCTGCATTTAGCTTATATATTACGTGTGTAAATGTGTGCACATACTGTTTACTCTGGTAAAGCTTGTCTCCTGTGCCCAGTTTGGAAGTGGTGTATAGCTGCTTCAGTTCAGACTCTGGAAGCTGCACCTCAGCCAGCTTGGTCAATATGTCTGCTCTCTGAATAGGACAGAAGAGAAGTGGGACGTGTTAAGAGTTTCTAAACATTTTACATTTTCTGCATTTACCTGATGCTCTTATGCAGAGCGACTTACAATGAGTGAGCAAGTAGGGATTCAGTGTCTAGTTCAAGGACACTTCTGACAGAACAGAAGGCTGTTGTGGGGCTTGAACCTGTGACTTTTCCATTATAGGACAATCACTCAGGCCACTAGGCCACCCTGCCACCAAAACCATGTGGAGTTATGATAGATCTCACATACAGACACATTTTTATTTGTATAACCATCACTTATCAAAGGATGATTATCTGAGCACATCTGCTGTTTTTCCAGCAACACCAGTCTTCAACTATCAGCCACTGAGCAGCTCCACTGGAGCAATATGGGGTTAAGTGCCTTGCTCATGGGCACTCGTCCATATTAAGTTGAGGCACGACTTCCCTGCACACGTCAGACTGAATCCTACCTGAGCTTTCTTTTCCTTGAGTTCGAGGACCTTCTGCAGCTGTTTCCTCTGCTTCTTATTGAGGGGCTGTTTCTTTGAGACAGGTGCCACTATGGCTTTCTTCTTCTTGGCTTTGTTGGCTGGGAGGACCAGGGCATTGCTCTCATCCACACCCTTAAGTTTGGCCCCATCTGTTGAAGGAAAACAAGTGGCATCAGAAGCAAGGAGACTACCACAAGCCAAGCCAATAATGTCACTGTTTAGACAAACTGAATCATTTCGCCATTTCATTGATTTCACTTGTGAACCCCCCCATTTCTCCTCTTTTTTTTTTACCTTCCAGTTCCACCACAACGTCTGTCTTCACATCCCCTGCTGGTTGTTGAGGGTCACTTTGCTGTCTCCCCTTCCAGTTGTGTTTCTTCCTTAGTCTCCCCATCTCTGACTTAAAGCTGTAGATTAATCAGTGGATAACTAAAGACTCAATCATAAGCTGGGCAGCTAACGTGGAATCGTGCAGATCCACCATTTAACTCGATAGCTAGTAGTAAAGAGTATTTATTTAGCTGTCCTTGTCAATCATAACTCGATGACTTGTAACGTTAACCATCAAAAAAGAGGACTCACATCTTACAGCTAACTTACTTTGGTAGCTAAAGAACGATGGAGAGCTAGCTTTACAAAACATCGTACTGGTTAATGTCATTCAAACAGCCGACTAAATCCTTATAAACATTTATAAAATACAAACCTTTTATTTTAACGATGCAAACAACAGCATGGGGGTTTGAAGACTTGACGTTTGAAAGTCCAACCCAGCATAAATCTCACGTGTAAACAGATGTTGGTCCATTAGTTAAAACAGTCCGTCGTTGAAACGTCTCCACGGGAAGGTTCCGCTACAAAAATATCAACGAGAGAGCCCAAAAACTCAAATATTGCCTCTTGATTTGGCATATTACAAAGGTATAAATTATTTAGAACAACGCGGATATATGTTTGCTTAAATAAATCAGCCAACCAATCAAGATATTCACTCTGACATTAGTCTACCTATCAGCTTAGGTGTTGGTCTGCTGACACAAATTTGACTCATAAGAATGCAAGGACTTTTTCATTGAATCTCTTTATTAATACAAAAAAACAACAACAACAAAAGAAAAAACAACAACGCAATAATGACATACTAAAATCAAACTCTCAATAAACCTATCAAAATTATAATGTGGTGTTTAAAAGGTCAAAATACAGTTCTGCACAATGTGAGTCTAAAATATTGTGTAGGCCTAATATAAACATGGCACAATCCTAATCAGTTGTAAATATTTCATGGGAATAAATTTGCTCAAACAGCCTGCACACATGATTATTATCAATTAATAAATAACAAAATACTTATCTGAAGTAAACATTAAAATACAGTTTGTGGGATACAATGCAATTGAAAAAACAACTAAAACTGCCTCATATGAAATGACATAAACCCCCTGACTGTATTCTCATTCAGTCTGCAGACAATATCCCCCAGTGGGCCAGTTAACAGGTGAAAAAGGGACTTTGGAGATGTAGTCTGTAACTCTTCAAAAGCATTAGATAGACACTTGCTGTCCATTGTGCAACTGAAAAAAAAGCTCTTTCACTTCTTTTGCATCTAACCATACAACAGACAACTTCTTTCCTCCCCCTCAGATGCTGCTGTCCTTCAAGGGCTCGTACTCAGTCCCCACCAAACCCTCCCCGACAGTGAAGCTCTCCTCTTTGGTTCTCCTCGCCTCCCTGGACAGCCTCTCGAACCTCCTCAGGAACACGATGACCGCCGCCAGCAGCGCCGCCTGCACCGCCACAAACACAAACAGACACACCTGTGAGGCCAAAGCCAGGTCACAGTACCAGTAGTGACAGGACTCCAGGACTTCCTCCTCGGTTAAGTACGCCACCAGCCTCCCTCTCAGGCTGGGAGGGGAGCTGCAGCGGACGTTGAGGTGCGAGGTGTGGCTGGCAGGCCGGCGGAGAAGCCAGGCTCGCAAGT
>OMLI01088524.1:0-14719 GCA_900302605.1 Rondeletia loricata | reverse complement strand
ATAGCACCACGCACATTCTCCTGGATCTTTGGGATGTGGCTCTCTCCTTCACATGAACAGACACAGTAACACAAATACAATTCACAATGAAAAGTGCATGGATGAAAGTACACACACACGCCCGCGCACACGCACACACACACGCACACACACACACACACACACACACACACACACACACACACACACACACACACACACACATACACACACTTAAATAAGGGGGTGGGGACTGTATCTGTCTCTGTTGTCAATTGTCATTCATATTCAATTAAAACATTGCATATCACTCCCACAACAATTGGTCTGCTTATTTATGGCTATTTACAATTAATTTGAATATTAACTTTTTACTTCTGGTACTTAAGTACATTTTAAATCTGATACTTTTGTACTTTTACTCAAGTGGTGTTTGAATGGGGGACTTTCTACTTTTACTGGAGTCATTTTTTGATTAAGTATCTATACTTTTACTCGAGTATAACTTTTGAGTACTTTTACCACCCCTGGCTACAGTACACATCTAATGATGCAGATTTGAGGTGTTGCAATTTGATACTGTGGGTCCATGAATGTAGTGGTTTTATTCACTGGGAGGTTTTGGGAGTTATTATTAGTATTAATTACTAACAATTTACAGCATTTAATATAATGAAATATTAAATATAGTGAATAATCTTCCATGATTCCATGTCACTGATAATTGTTCACTATATTTGGGGTTAAGTTAAATACGTACTGTACACTCACACACACACAAAAGGATGTATACATAGGATGTCCTGCCCTTTCAGGAAATGATGTTGTCGTTCCCTGGAGGTGGTGATTGGTGCAGCAGGTGTGGAGTGGTGCTGCTTGGCCTTTGGGGCGTC
This sequence comes from Rondeletia loricata, assembly GCA_900302605.1. Taxonomy (NCBI): domain Eukaryota; kingdom Metazoa; phylum Chordata; class Actinopteri; order Beryciformes; family Rondeletiidae; genus Rondeletia; species Rondeletia loricata. The sequence goes on along the minus strand of OMLI01088524.1, from coordinate 13,847 downwards.
CTGAACACCAGTAGCGAGGGTGGTTCCAGAGGTGGTGTGATGTGTGGCGTTGGAGTAAGTACACACATAATTTTGCTTTTAAGCACCTCACACACCTTGCGAAAACGAAATGTGTATATGGAAATATCCGATATAGTTTTTTTTTGGCTTCTAATTTTGGGTATAATGTACCTGTTTTCATAATGAGGTTCACCACCGTGTTAAGAGGTGCTAATGAATACCTTTCATGGCAGCATCCAGGACATTCACCCAGCAGAGGCGCCTGTCATTCTTTCCTTGCTGATTCATTGGCCCACACCTTGTTTCACTTTCACACCACCGATCGTTAGTCCTTCTGTTATTTTCATCGTTGGAATAAATATTGCTGCTCTCGCTTTCTCTCTGTGTGTTTCCAACCCCTGTTTCTATTGTGCAGTAATGCAATGATAATGATGGTTAAACAGGACTCATCCCTGGCTTTTGTCACACTGCAACATGACTTTTCTCCTCCATCCATCAATACCACTTCCCTACATCCTTCCACTCCCTCCTCCTCCGCTCTGAATCCCGTGGGCTTACAGCCAGCATTTGTGTCCCTACATGTGTGGATGTGTGTGTGTGTGTGTGTGTCTATATGCATACGACCAAAATACAGTACGTTGAGTATATAGGTGTTGAGAGGTGCCTCGTGTGTCTACAAGGAGCCCAGTGTCAGTTCGTGTTGGGGAGTGTGTGTGGGGTCAGGGGTGACTGAGGTGTGAAGGAAGAGAGGGGGCCCTGGCCGAGGGAGCTGAGATGGTGATTGACGGCAGCTTGTTATAATTACCCACTTATGTTCAATCCTGGAATTCTTCGGACCCCCCGCCCCCCCGGGTAATTATTTTATGCGGGGGGTTTTTTCCTCACTGTTGCGCGCCAATCTCAGTTAGCCTCCACTGACATGTTTTCCCAGAGCTGGTGTTATTGCTAATATGGTTAGCGCTGGAAAACCAAACACAGCATGACACAGCACTCCATCACCTGGCCTGATGATGCCATGATATCATTATTACCCAGCTTGCGTTGCGGCCCCACCTCACCGCACGTGTCAAAGATTGGTGACCCATGTGCATGTGTGTATGTGTATGTGTGTGTGCGAATCAGAGAGGGAGGTGAGAGAGAGATTGTCCATACTTTTTTTTGGAGGTTGAGTAGTGACAGGGCATGTTTTTGAGACCCCCCTCATATCGTAAAGTTGAACCAGACCATGTAGCACCAGGGTTGGTTGTGAATGGGGGGTTTGTGTCTCTGAACAGTCAACTCTTTGAGCTTCCATTACGGGGTTCACCCTAGCGGATCAACCATTCAAGGCGGAGGTGTCGCCATCGGGATGGTTGGTGCCTCTGGCCTCAGGTGTCAGATTGGGTCCAATCATTCAAATGAATCATGGTTCATTTCCATAACGTATGGCAACACCAGTGAGATCACTTTACTACTCTGCCTAGGCTCCTTTTCTATTAGGGTTTTGCAATTGTTACGAAACCGATTTTAGAGTTTGGAAAATGCTTTTTATGTTGCATAAGTTGCGTTGTTCAAGTTACACTTTCACAGTGATATGCTTTTGAAGAGGATAACCATGTAGTTCAATGCTTTGTTCTGTTGTGAAAATAGAAACTGAATCATTGGGTTTACTGCCCTACGTGGACAAGGTCATGATGAACTGGTTAGTATAGCCAGATCAACTTAACACTTAAGAGGTTGTCGTCACTTTCCTCTCGCGCAGTACACGTCAGTTCTCCTCTTTCTCATAGCATCATCTACTTGCACTCATTTCTAGTGCCAAGAAATAGAAAAACAGGACAAAAGAGAGAGAGAAAAGAGAAAAACAATGTGCAAATTTGAACGCTGGATGCTCCCTTGGAGTTCGAGTCACGCTTTTGTCATCCGAAGCACATCTCTGATGACGTCCAGGTCCCAATTGCTCAGCTCCATTGACTTTTATGTCCAGTGAAAATGTCTCCATGGTGCATGCTGCATACTGAATGCTAAAGAAACCAAATGTGCTATTCTGAAAACAAACAGATTGTTTTCTGTGATTATGTTTCATTTTCCATTGGTTATGAAAATACAACTTTGGTTAAAATGATTATGGCCAATTTTTTGAATCAAAGAAGCACATTAAAATTGTTTTAAAAAATGAAGAGAAGTGGCTCACAACATATTAACAACAAGATTGTCTGCTAGTTACTATGAAATATAAACCAGCGCGTGCTCAGATGATGATGGATGGAAAGACAAAACAAACAAAGAAATTCCCAGTTGGTGACAATCAGCAACCCGCTGTTTATTGAAAACAAGAGACCCTTCTGTTGACAAGAGGCTTCTGGCCCAGTCAATCTGGAAACCAAAAAAAAACCATGAGAGTGATTTGATGTTTGTGTGTGGGGCTGTGTGTGAGTGCATGTGTATGTGCGCGCATTTGTGGTTGTAATATGGCCACAGAGAGCCGAATCTGTCTGGCTTATTAATCCTTAATGGAACCATATGATTGTCCTCTCACTGGCTAATACAGCCGAGACGTATCTGTGTGAGTGATGACAGTCGGAGGGCCAAACACAGTGACCTGTAGCGAGAGAGGCCATCCAACAATATGCCACACAGATTTTGACTGCTCTCTCTCTCTCTCTGTCTCTCTCTCTCCGTCTCCCTCTGGAATAGGACCCGGTGGGTGTTACGTCTGGGTCAGATTTGGATCTGAGCACCAATGAGCCCAACCTGGCCAGCTAATTGGAAAAAGGTTTGTGCATTATGAGGCCCGTGGAGAGCGCTTTCAGCACCTCCACTTGAGTAGGGGAAGCACATACGTGAAGCAGTTGCACACGTGTGGGATAAATCCTCTAAAATACATACGCACATGGGCACAAACATCACGCTTCACTCCCATGTGCAGAGCCATAAAAAAGAATAAGCAGGACTCTTGGCACAGTGCTCACTTTATAACACACCACTGAATGACATGAGCAAGGCAAAGGAGATTTTAAATTCAGCTATGCATATGTTTGGTGTGCACATGACCACTTGATTACACACACACACACACACACACACACACACACACACACACACACGCGCGCACGCTCATGCACATTTCCTCTCTCTCTCTCTCTCTCTCTCTCACACCCAAACTGAGTGATGTACAGCTCCATCTAAAACATCCTCTCTTGTGTTAATAGGGCCCTAAAACGGTAGGAAAATCCCCTCCTACTGCGCTGGATATGCAAGCACTTCATCTTTCACTGGCAATTTTTAATCTACTGTGTCTCTAATCTCATTTGACCTCTAATTTCCAATGGATCAGTGAAGAGCATATTGGCCTGTCCAATAAATATGGCCCATTACATAAAGCTCTCATCACCCTGAGGCCTTTGTGTCTCTGCCCAGCAGGTGAACAAGAGGTCTTCTGGCAACAACAGAAAAACTTTGAAGACTTTACAGTTGGGCAGACACACTGTACTACATACCGATGGAGAAACACTGTACCTGATGAAAATAATACCCGGAGTGACAATGTGAACAATTGTCCAGCCGTCATGAAAGACAGAAGGATAGAGGGGGCAGAAATTGAGGATTATGCCTTCAGTAGCTGAATTATGATGTATTGAATTAGGCAAGCTGAATCAGAAATGGCAAAATTCTCTAAAATGTCCTCAATATCACAAAAATGTTTTGTGATAGAAGTAGATTTTTTTGTTTTGTTGCTGTTGATAAAGAAATGACATGATAAACGGCAATGGAAATGCATTTGGTGAATAAATAACGACATAGACAATGGCATAGGCTTGGCATGATCGCCCCAGCAAACAGTTAAAAGTGTCTTTGAAATGTTGTCTGTAAAATATCTGACCACCATTCCCATGTAGGAGCCCATTGTGGTTGTATGGCCCTTCGTTGGTGTATTGGAATATTTCCAGGGGCATTTATTTATTTATTTTCTTCAGATGAAAGCATGAAATATCACCAACTGACACTAATGAAATATAACAACTTGCCCAATACTAATCAATTCTTCTTTTTCCATTTATTTTTCATGGATGTGTTTTATTGACATTCAGGAAGCCTACGTATTCGCTTCAACCCAGCTAATGGAAACGCACCAATTTAATTTGCATTAAAATTTTTGCAACATTTCAAATGTTTGCATAAAATTCGCTTGACAGTTGCATGGAAACATAGCCAGTAATGCCCCATCACGCGTCTCCCACGTCGGGGAGTTTTCCTAATTCCCAGTCCACCCTTCAGATTCCAGTCAGTCTCTGTCTCATTTTCCAGTGTGACAGCTTGAGGTGTTTTATATGGAAAGTCATACTCACCGACCTGAAATGTCTAGCCTGCATAATAGGACATCCAGACCCCTTATGATCACACTGACTGGTGTGAGAGGTGCGGGACGGGTACCTGAAACGGGTGGATAATAAATGACTTGCTGAAGACATAAAGCTGTAGAGCCGGTGTCTAGATTTATGCTGTAATATTAGCTCGGATATCATGCTCTCAAGTTACACAGATAGCCTGCTTGTGAGACATGCGTCATCAGAAGTACTTCACTTTAATCAATGTACAGTGTGCGTTTTCTCACTCAAATACACACACACACACACACACACACACACACACACGGTCGGCTCATGCTTGGCAGCAGTGAGCAGTGATATCCCGTCCAGTGCAGCTGGTGTGCAGCCTCTAGGCAGCCCTATGCTCTGGGAGGGAAGCATGGTTTGATTTTAGTCCAGGGCAAACCAGGACTCTCACATTCCTGCTTTTCAATAGGAATTAGCATATTCGTTACTGCCTGGGAGATTGATATAAATATATGCTTACATATGTGCATTTGGAGAGAAAGGCCGTGGAATAATGAAGTCGAAGGTGAGGGGTGCCGTTTGCCCTCAGGGCCAACCGGTGTAAAATTAAACATGACACTTTTATTTTTTCTTTCTCTCCTACTCATTCTCCCCGCTCCATCTTCAAGTGAGCTGTTCCAAGCTGGAAAGTTCCGCCTCTGTTACATAAACTCCACCTCGAGCCGCTGAGGGGTCAGGAAAAAGGGAGGGAAAGAGGGAGAGAGGTAGATAGACAGATAAAAGAGAAAAGTTGAGAATATTGTGGGAAAATGAGGCACAAACATAAAGAGGATTTGGAATGGGTAAAACCTGTATCATCAAGAATGTCAAAAAAAAAAAAACTCTTCATCAGATCCTGTAGAAAGAGGAAGAACAAAAGAGCAGGGGGAAATTGGAAGCAGAGGGAGGGCAGCTTAGTAGCTCCCATCCAAAAAGCCTGGAAGAAAGGCAAGGAGGAAAATACTAAAAACAAGGCATCGAATGGCTTTGCCTCGGCCAGGGCTCAGGCCTAAAACTTGGCCAGGTCGCTGCTGATACAGAAGAGTGACCCAGCTTCGGACTGACTTCATACCCGACATGTCTTCCCATTGTAAATATGTTTTTTGAGATAACACACAAATCCCTTGTGACACTTGTGATCCAGAACATTACAAATAACTTTACTGTATAGATTTACTGGATCTGGTCCATGCTTTTTTGCAATTTTTGAGCTTTGAGGTGTGTGTGTGTGTGTGTGTGTGTGTGTGTGTGTGTGTTTTACTAGTTTTCTTTGTTTCTCATTTCACCATTTCTGCCATCACTTCTGATGACCCAAACGTAACTTCTAGAAGCCTAAACACTTCTTTCTATTTGATGAACTGTGCATTGCTAAATGGTAGAGCAAGGCATGAGTTATTAGATTGAAAGGAAATGCTGAAGTTTGTCTGGAAGTGGGTGATGATTCATATTCCAAATGGCTTGCAGCTGGAGTAGCAGATTTCAGTGGCTACATACTGCGACTGAATGCTAAATTAACTCAGAATTACCTCTCAAAAGTACATCCAAATATATTTACTGTGTGGTGTATAAAGGGAAAGCTCCCTTAAACCATTAAAATCACACATTCTTCAGTTAGAATGGTATTTAGTAAACAGGTGTGCGGCCTGTGATTTATGTAAGCTTCCCAAATGCACCAGCAAGAGGACTCCCATTCATAACATGTGTAAGCATCTTTTCAGGTGCACACCGGAGACATGCTCATTAAATCAACCCCCTCTTCCCACCACTTCACTGCCCGGGCCCGTTATTCAGGCTGTCTGGGTTTTTTTATTACCATAAACAAATCGTTCGCTGACTCGACTCGTTGCATCCTGTTCTTCCCTGAAATTTAAGGAGCGCTGTCCGTCCTCATGTCATCTCCCCCCTTCTGCTGACCAGACACAAAACGCACACTCCGGAAACCTCTGGAAATCCTGGAAGACTGAATCTTTGGTCAGCCCTTAGCTCACCTGAGAGACAGCGCACTTCCCGACATATACTCCCGGAGTCAGGGCATTCCCGAAGGGCGGACTATCACACAGCATCCCTTCTCTGACTCAGAGACTTCTGGCTCACGTCTCACTCATCAGCAAAACATTAAAGAGACCGAGAGAAGGGAGGAAGGAGGAATGAAATGGATGAAAGAGAAAGAAGAATTCATTTAAGGGATTGGGAAAATAAAGCGGGCAAAATAAGACAAACAGTGGGTGGATGTATACATGGATGGAGCGGAGGGAGAAGAAGGGGATGCAGTATTCAATAAGTGCAGGTCAATGCCGGGCTGTGCGCTAGGCTTTACTGTCACAGCATGCCTTTCTCCATTTGTTTCCCATAAAGGCCACATGGAAGCGTTTAGCCGCCTTAAAGCAGATCGCTGCACGTCGTCTCAGGTCCGTAACATTTGCTACTTGTTTGCCAGGGCTGTCCTAATAAAGTTTCCTGAAAAATATAGGCAGCTGCAAAAAAACGGTGTGTGCACCGATGGCAGACACACAAATTGTGTGTCCGAAGAAATGAGTGATGGGAAATGTCCTACTCCCAGTGTGTGTGTGTGTGTGTGTGTGTGTGTGTGTGTGTTAAACAACCATGAGAGAGGGAGAGACAGAGACGAGGGAAAAGACAATAGACAGAAATAGCCTCTTAGAACAAATTCCTCATGGCTCAGGGAGAGTCTTAAGTGCCTCAAAGTTTTTTGGCTTTTTGTCTCGTTTTCTCATCCTGCGACATCAACATCTGCAGTCTTGCTAAGGGAATAGAAATCATTGGTGCACAGGCCTGGGGATATGAGGAGTGAAGTCATAACCGAGCGGTGGTTAGTTTATGATCTTCATACCTTCTTCAATGAGTACAACTGTGGAAACGATCAACACAAAACACACAAGATGTATTGGTAGAATATGAGGGCTAGGAAACAGAAAATGGCCTATTTGCATATTTGGACAAGGTCCTTATGGTGAGTATAAACACCCATATGTGAGTATAGTGGTGGTAATACATTCACCATCACTTTGGTTGAGAGGAAGGCAAAAATGTATGTGTGTGTGTGTGTGTGTGTGTGTGTGTGTGTGTGTCAAGTTAAATTCCTGGGAGCATATGGCAGAGTGATAGAGGTTTTTCGCACAAGTACAAAATCCCAGCTGTCCATCCCCCAGATACGGGACTCTAATTCGGCCAAGTAATTTACATTGAGCGTCTGCACAAAAAACATTTCCTCCTTGCTTTCCATCCAATATCCACATTACAGGCGTAGAGAATGCATAGATATGTGTGTGTAATGTGTTGAGAGCTCTCTTTATGGGCCGCAGGGTTTACTGCATGCTGACAGCCCTCACGGTGCATCCACTTTCCACCATTTATCCTTTTAAATGAGCGCTACTCCAGACGAGAGAGGGGCCAAAGACTTTAGACAGTGAATAATATGAAGAAACCCCACCCTAATACATCTTCCCCGGGATTATAAAGAACAAAGACTGCATGTTGTCATCGGTTGTCTAATCTCAAGCCAAATCAAAGCTAGAGTCAATTTATTGGCATCGGCCACTCTGCTGAACTAGGTTTACTGCAGTTTGTCTGTTCTCTCCATATTCCGAATTTGAAAATGGACCTTTTTATTTATGTTTTCTGGCAGCTCTAGCTCTAGATAATGTATTCCTACCACAATACCCATCTTTGGCCAACATGCTACAGGTACATAACTTCAGTATACTAATTCAGCAAGTGGTGAACAAAACTGCCTACAACTGAAGAATGTAATGTACACAGCAACCTCTGGTGGCTGTTTTGAGAATTCACTCAAGGTACATTTAATGCGTAATACTTAAACCGTAAAACCATAAATGTGTTCATTTAATAGCTGCTATGAAATAGGATGTGTAGAACCTCAAGGTTTCCAGCAGCTAATAGCGGGCGGATTTCTCCAAAAGGAAATCTTTATCTGACTATGTCATCCTCTAAGTACTTTCAGCAGACTCATGAATTTGGTACAGATATTACTGCACGGTTACTCAATAAAGCACTAAAGAGAAAGAATGAGAAAAACATGGTAAATGTTCTCATGGTATCCAGACCAAATTCTTCTTGCTTCTAACGTGGGACCAGGGATGTTTGGTGAGTGTGCATGTGTGTGTGTGTGAATGGCCGTCTGTGTTTTGTGATTGACGAGGTGAGCAGCGGGTCTAAATGAGAAGTTCTGTTCGTAACTTCTGGATGATGTAAAGCCATTCACAGGTGTTACGGCCAGAACCAAGTGCTGGTGAGGTTTTTAACGTCAGGCTGCCCTTCCTTCTCTGCACACACACAAACTTCTTCCATGTACCCTGAGAGGCATTAGGTCTGTTGTTGTTTGAATTTGCAGAGCGGCTGTGGTACTACAAAGGAATAACACTCCCCCAGTACACTGGGGCAGAATTGACAAGGTGGTACAGCAGACAGAGTGTGTGTGTGTGTGTGGATCTGTGACTAGTTAACCTGTTCCAGGTCTCCTAACAGGCATGTTATGAAGTGTCACCTCTCTCCGCCCTCACAATTGCAAATACACACACACACTACGGAAACCATAGCTTAATATCAAATGTCAGATTTATTTAATGACATAACCATCTACATAAATTAACATGCCGTACAGTTGGCAGGAATATATGATTTTTCAATGTAAGGGTTTCCAGCCTTGCACAAAAAAAACCAAAAGACACCAGTCTATACGTGGCCAAATGAAAACGATGCAGCATTTTCGAGTTATATGACAGCAACTTTGACATAAATTGAAGAAACTTTCCATGTGGGATGGTGACAGAGAAATGGTCCAGGGCTTTCTCTATCCCGTCAAACCACTGCTGACCTAACATAAACCTTTCTCTCCTCTAACTCTGACCTTATCCTCCAGAGAGCAGGACCCAAAACAGACCTCAGGTCAGTGCAAGGAATATTTTTTTATCCAATAGTTTATTATTCAATAGTTTACAGTGTTTCTTTCCTCTTGGTTGAATCTCTATAGTTGTTCCCAATCCCTCTACTCAGAACACAGATTTTGAAAAGAAAATCAGGGAAGACGACACTAGGTTTTTTCAATTCCAGCCTTGATTCCTTTCAACCATTTCAAGCAAGGGACCAGGAATCCCCTGTTAATACAAAGTCTTTCAGCTCAACACAGACAATGTCAAGGTTGCAAGGAAAGGAAAGATACTTTGGGCTATTGAGACGCACCGCTCATCTTGATTTCTTGAGTTCTCTCCATTCATTCTTTCAGTCTGTAAGTGAGGATATTCCTTGCATCCCTCCATCCTCCTTAAATGAGACAAAGAGAGGAAGAGAGGTTGAAGGAAATATTTCCTCCTTTCCATCACTCGTCTCCAGCAGGCAGGTTCTCTTCAATCCTCTTGATGAACTTCATGCGGATTTCTGTCACGTTGTCCCCTCTCAGAGTGTCCTGGGCAAACCTCACGTCCACCGCCATCTGGACCTGAATCAGGTTCATAATCAATTTAATCGCCAAGTACAAACAATGTAAAGGAATTTGTCTGGCCGTTATTTGGTGCAGAGGTATATTGTCAACATAGTTTTGAGTTTCAGGACAATACTAACACAACATGGTACAAGGACAACAGGACACAGAGCAAAGGGACCATTCAAGACATACGATAGACAGCAGACTACACTATCACTACATGTAGATCAGTATCATCTTTAAAATCACTTCTCAAAGCACACTTGTACAGGAAAGCCTTTTTATAATGTTCATTTTTCCGTCTGCACGGATTTCAAAACCGAGATCACGGGTTTCCACATCAACAAATGTTTTTCTTCCAAGTGGCCCGTGGCTATGCACTGTTGTGATTTTGTAAGTCTTCTTTTTTTTTTATTTTTTTTTTATTTGTCTCCGTTTTCTTTATTTATCTACTATTTTATTGTATATATTCATTTACCTAATTTGTTTTATAAAGCACTTTGGAGAAGCGCTATACAAATGAAGCTTATTATCAAAATTAAGAGATTCATGGCAAAGAAATTTTAACAAATTATGGAACTTTTTGAAGAATAGTGGGAAATGTAGGCTCATGACTGACAAAATGATAGCATCCTCTATATATTAGAAATACTGAATCTTAAACTTCAGGGAATTATTATGTCCATTTCTAAAATGGATGTATATCATTTTGGAATATAACTTAATATGCATTCAAACTATGCAAATACCTGGTGCATTGACCTTACCATCTCCAGGGCTCCTCTGAGGACCCCACACAGCAGGCTGGAGTAGATCAGTGTGTTGTGGTTATCTGGCAGCTCCACAAAGTCTGCCAGGGGGTTGTTCTCCAGGATGAGGGAGAATTCGTCTCCCGCTGGGCTCCAGTTGGTCACACTGGGGGTGATTCCCAGGTACATCTTAAACGCAACCTACCAGCGACCGCAGCACGGTGAGGGATGGACAGGATAGAACAGAACATAGTCCAGTGATTACTCGACTGAAAAGAGTGGAATTCAGCATTCTGCAAAACAGCAGTGTTTCTTTATACATTCATTTAGCTGCAGTGCCCCACCCCCCACATCTACAAAAACTTCTACATTACACACTGTAAAACAGAGTACCGGTACTGGTTAATAACACCACAGATCGTATGTTTTGAGGCCTCACCTCCTAACGCAGCACTATTCATGGTCTAATACTGTAGGAAACTTGTTTTTGAATAGACAATGGACCTTTTCCACACACTGAGGAATGATTGAGGTGATTTCAGAGTTTAGCTGCGGGTCACATGATATCCTAAGGCTATCGTTGCGCCTTCCAAACCAATGTCCCATAGTAGTACTCCATTTACAGACATGACCCCACTCCTCATGACCAAGAGCCAGTTCCCTCTGCTAGTGTGAGGTTACATCTGTGGAATGACTTCACTAGCAAGAAGCAGCACCTTGAGAACAGCTGGAGCGCTGAACACTGTCTAGTCTTAGAGCAGCCTTTCTGTCTGCCTGTGTCCGTCTCTGTCTTTCAGTCATAACGGGTGTCTGACTTTTACGAAACAAGACAAGGAAGCGCTAAAACAGTCCCGCACCCCCAATCCTCAAGCCAGGAATGGAAAGAGTGGAAAAGAGAAAGCTTGACGTGGGTCAAAACTGACAGCTCAATTAAAAGAATTACAAGATCACTGTGTGTTTTCAACAGAGACAAGCTGTAGCACAGCTGTTGGAGAGTTCAGAAAAGAGTGGAACATGGACAGTGGACCAGAGAAGGGGTGTTATTCAGTGTGCATCACCTTTCTGGGCAATGAGATTACATTTCAGTCCGTGTGCAAGTGAACCTCACCTTCTGATTATCAAGGCAACTAAGGAAAAGAGGAAGGATCTTGCCCTAAAGCTTAGAAATTATGCAGAGTACGGCGAGCTGGGAGCTTAAATTCCAGTTGCAGTCTTCCTCCCTTGGCTTTCCTCATTCACTCAGTCACAGTCATACTGCAGTTTCTCCCACCACCACCTTTCTCCTCTCTCTCTCTCTGATAAACCTTCAGGCCGTTTCACATTACATTACATTACATTACGGCATTTAGCAGACGCTTTTGTCCAAAGCGACTTACAATAAGTACATTTTGTCAACAGTATTCAAACCGACCGTATATCACAGTCTTCATCAGCTAAGCCTTCAATAGCCTTCACCAAGATCTCTCTCCCCAATCTGTCTTTTTTGTCCTCCCTCCTTCTCCCTCTTCCTCCCTCCATCTTGGGAGAAGTCCACGGTCACGCTCTGATTGGCCTGGAACCTCCCCGTTACCTTAGCAATGACATCGGCCGTTTCTCGGAAATCCTGACACCTGCCGACGCTGGAGCGCGCCAGGAAGTCCTCGATCAGACGCACTCCAATGTTATAACCCCTGTGAAATAGAGAGAGAGAGATAAAGTAATTCCCCTCGTTAACATTTTGGAAAGACACTCAAGAAAAATAGACAAAGCGCTACACAGAAAGTAGAGAGGAAAAATGATAGCCTATGCTGCACTGTAGAGAGATACAAGACATTTCCAAATGCTCCAAGACATTCTTGGTTCACGCACTTGGCAAATGAAAGTAATTCTGATTAGGGGGTCAGGGTTACTTATCCTAACTATAGAGTTTGAAGCCAAGTGCATCCTGATCCTAACATGGTCGGCCTCTGACCGGTAGGCTGGCAACAGGCAGAGTGGGCAATGCAGACTCACTGCCTGCTAAAGCCAGGTAAGACAAGCCTCGTCTCGCAGCATGACTTAGCTTAGAGAGCTTAGTGAGAAAAGGGTAAAGTGGCTCTGCAAAACCAGAGAAGTAAAACACATAAAATCCAAAAGTTCTGTCAAACATGACAGGATGATTGTTATTTCAGAGTTTAAAAACTATCCTCCTTTTTTCTTCCGTCTTATTTTGTGGGAATACTGTGCCTGGTATGGCCTTAAGGGTAATTTATACTTCTGCGTCTAAGCTATGCCGTAGCTATGCCATAGGTCTTTCCGGTGTTGGCGTAGCCCGCAGAGGCTGCCGCCGTAGCTTACGTGCACCTCTCCAAAAATGTAACTGCACGTAGGGCGACGCAAGACCGTAAGCACTGTGATTGGCCCGCTTCGTATTTCCTCCTACCTGTATCCGGTTGATGTCCGCCGATTTCGGCGTTGGTGGTAGAATCACTGACGCAGAACTATAAATGCTTGCACCGCCGTAAACGTAGAAGTATAATTTACCATTTACAGAGGTATTTTCTCTCACAAAAACACATTATATCAGTGTTCTTTACTTGAGAAGGTAATGAAGAAATTACGAGAGTAGGAGGAAGACCTCTAACATGGAGGTGTGAGAGATGATTAACACCTGGTTATATCATCACTCTGCTCCTGTTTGTGCCTGGAGATCAAATGAATAGAGCGCAGCATAATGTGTCAGAGCAGTGCGAGGGTGTGAGTTAATGGGAGACAACATGACCTCTACTCTGTTAAGGCTGGCGCACACTACAGGATAATTGAGCCGATTTGGGGTCCGATTCACCCCTTCCGACAATCCTGGGGGCGTTCCAGATTTGAGGCTGGTCTGACCCGATTATCTGCCCAAATGATCCTATAGTGTGAGGGGTCTACAGACATAATCTTAATGCTACCGACTGGATCGGAGTCACCCCGATCGTAATCGTAAATATCCAACATGTTTGATATTTACGATTACAATTGGTTCCAAATCCTACAGCCGACAGACATTCAAGACGATCATTTCCGGTAATGGCGCGTGTTACCGGAAATGAAATATTGAATGTCTGTCGGCTGTAGGATTTGAAAGGAGACCGGAGCGAAAAGGGTAATGTTATGCTTTATTTATACTTCTTTGTCCTCGGGCCCAGTCATGTCAGACAGCCCCCCCCCACCGCTTGTTTCTCGGTGCAAAACATTGCAAACACACAAGTGCAACCAGCTGACGACGACGGTCGTTTGTTTTGCTCTGAAGTCACGTTTGATCACGCGAGTTTCTGCGAG
>OMLI01088517.1:0-11290 GCA_900302605.1 Rondeletia loricata | reverse complement strand
GTCGAGATGTAAATCAGCCATTATTTTTGTTCAACTCACCCTCTCTCGCGGTGTACCAGCGTTCCGAAATTTGGCAGTTGGCCAGTCATTGAGATCCATTGTATTCCAAACGAGTGTTTAGCAGCTCCCATAGCTGTGTCTTTGTTATGTCCAACACAAGTAAGCGCATACGAACTACCCTGGCTAGGTGGTTTTCTCCAATAGTACTCACAAACCAAGAAATAAACATGTTTAGATTCCGTGTTTACACGCCACTGCGCATGCGCAACTCACCGCGAGAGAGGGTGAGTTGAAGAAAAATCATGGCTGATTTACATCTCGACATAGACCATGTCAACAATTAACCTGGGATCTTAGCAGACCGGCCAATTCCTTTAAGACATTTTACAGACCTTGTGATGTGGAGAAAATTGCTGCTCCATCTCGAGTCACAGCAATGCCTGTCACAGCCCTGTGTGTAATAGAACTGAATTAATTACTTTGAAAGACACATCACACTGAAATATTGAAAGAAATATTTTAAAGAAAAATGTGGTAATGAGGGTGGATTTAGGGTAATGTAGCAGTCATCAAATTAACTGGGTGATATATTAACAAGACAAAACTGTGAAAGCGATGCATCAAATGGGGGACATTTCAACACTTTGATATAAATGCAAATTGCAGAAATTAAAAACAAAAACAAACAAACAAAAAAAAACATTTATTTCATGCCAGCACACAAGGGATGAAGTGTAATACAAATTCTGGGTCAATCCTGATAATAAAAAAGACAATAAGGTGGCAAGTGCTCTGGAAATGCCATTGTTAAATATTATTTTTCTTAGTTTTCAAAACAGGAAGAAGTTGCCTCAGACAGCAGGTGCACTGTACCATACAACAGCAAATAAAAAGGTCGTTTTATGCAGCTGTTTTTAATCGTAATACACTCAGTGGCCACTTTATTAGTTACACCTCCCCATTTATTAACACAGCTCACTCCTCCAGACGAGTTATTTTCCCCACTGCACAAGACGTGTTCATCAGGAAGGAGACACATTCAGGTCAGTCAGTCAACTGGTGTTAGATAGCTGTGGCTTTGCAACTGTGGTAGCTAATCTATGTGTGACAAAAAATAATTCTTTTGCTGGCGAATATTTCAGTAACAACTAGACTGAGCAAGCAGAGCTGTGTTTTGCATAAAAGGTTTGGAATTTATCACGTTTGGCCAACTAAGGGGACAGCGCTCTCTCTCTCTCCCCTGTGTAGAGTGAACCTAGCTTTACCAATGTTTGCATCACAATGTGTGTTTGTAACCGCAATGGCTAATCTATGCTAACAAAAATGATTTTTGCTGGTGAATGTTTTAGTAACAACTAGATTGAGCAAGCAGAGCTGTGTTTTGTGTAAAAGATTTGGAATTTATTAATGGAGGGGACACATTACACGTTTTTCAAGCCCGATTTGGCAATGATTTGATCTGGGCTAGTCTCTGTATAATCCTGTGGTGTGCGCTCGTCAAAGACTCAAATCTTAACGGGAATTTTCAATAGCCAATGAAAATGTAGTTTGCGACAGACGAAGGAAGAGGGGAAAAACACAAGATCCAATGTGCGCGATGGCTGAGCCGGGAAAGAAAGAGAAACTCCCTCACAGCACAAACCACAATTGCCGTATGTGCTGCATGTTTGTTTTGTTATCCAAATATCACGGACTTTCAAATTCTTGCTAATTTCTCCTAAGTTGCCTACCCCAGCTTTAAGCAACTTTGAACGTGGTATGATCGCTGACAGACGCACTGGTTCCAGCATCTCAGAAATGGCCGACCTCCTGGGATTTTCTACACCACAGTGTCTACAGTTTACAGAGAATGGTGCGATAAACAAAACACATCCAGTCAGAGAAAATGCCTTGTTGATGAGAGAGATAAGAGGAAAATGGCAAGATTTATTCAAGCTTACAGGCGGGCCACAAAAATGTAAATAACATCTCAGTACAACAGCGATGTGCAGAAGATGCATCTCAGAACACCAAACTGGTCAAACCTTGAAGTGGATAGACTAAAACAGCAGAAGACCATGCTGGGTTCCCCTCCTGACAGCTAACAACATGATGACGAAGCTACAGTGGACACCTCATCACCAAAACTGGACGTTGAGGAGTGGAAAAACACCGTAAGGTTTGACAAATCCTGGTTTCTGTTGTGACATGCTGATGGCAGGGTGAGAATTTGGCATAAACAACATGAATCCATGGATCCATCCTGCCTGCTATAAACAGTTCAGACAAGTGGTGGATGTGTAATGGTGTGGAGAATGTTTTCTTGGCTCACATTAGGCCTCTAAATACCAATGGAGCATCATTTGAACGCCACAGCGAAGCTAAACATTGTTGCTGACCAGATCATCCCTTCAAGGCTACGGTCTACCCTTTTTCAAATGGAAACTTCCAGCAAGATAATCCACTGTTGTCTCAAGATGGTTCCAGGGTCATGACGGTCACAAGTCAGATTTTAATATTACCATATTAAAATTGATTCGACTCTGGGTTACAGAGAATGTGAGTACCCTGACTATCCATTTTGATAAGTTACTATTTTCAATACTCCTAGCAAGTTTAAAGTTTCTGGGAGCTGCCTGCCACCTTTGCATGTGCTTCCTTGTTGTATTCCTGCCAGAGCGTTTATTTCAATTTAAACACAGCTGCATGTGGACTGGAGATGTTATTAATGTGGCCAAACTGACCAACTCTGGAGGTGGTTTGAGGGTGGCCGTTCAGGAAACAGACATTGATATAAACCAATCAGAATCAATATATTGTGGAGCAGCAGTGGTGTCCAACTGCTTGATACTCATTTCCTTCTAAGCTGCTCTGTACTTGGGGATGGGTGACATCCCAGACCATTGTGTGTGGGTTGTACCTCCTGAACAGAGTAACAGGGAATTGCCAATTACCGGCAAATGTGAACCTTGTTTAGAGTTTGAAAAGCAGGGGTTTCCACTCCAGCCTCTCTGGATGCCTCCTTACTTACTCTTTATGGATTTTGTGGCTGGAGAGGAGTTTCAGATTCCCCATGTTTGCCCAGGCCAATTTCCTGCTCTCTTCAGTCAGGTCTTCAAAGGATGAGTCCTCACTGGGGGAAGCTACAAAACAAAAGAGGAACAACTGCAGAAATGAGTAATATAAATGAACATCTGAACTATGTGCTGGTAAGCAGGGTTTCCACTATGGTTGTGATGTATTACTAAGTCTGAGCACTTCCGTGACCTAAACATATTCTTCCTTCCTGGTTTGTTCATTTGTTTTTCTAAATGGGTAAACAGTCTGGTTTCCATTACAGTTGGGCTTGCTGTGGAGAAAACCAGGTGAAAACCTCTACCTATTGCAATGAATGTGTGAAACAAGTTGTAAAATACATTCTGCTACATTCCTGTAAAATTACCCATTTGTAAAATTCCCTGATATTCCCTGACTTCCCCAGAGAATTGACCAAATTCCCTGATTTTCCCTGTCTGGAATACACCTTACCGTGAATAAGAAAATATGAGCAGTGAGCAGTGAGCGCTCCGTCCAGAGAAAGCTGGACTCACCAACGTTAGATCTTCTGCCTCTCTCATCTCTTTGGTATCCTTTGGTATAAAGCATCACAGACCAGCCGGATGGTAAAGATGAGTGTGCTGTTTACTGACGTCACCGTCCAGGATTTGTGGGTTTTGAAGTCCCTCAATTTCAAACAGTTACCTCTCAAAGCCATTTGGGGCCGCCAACATGTGAAGTTGCCTGGTGCAGCTTTAATATTCTATGTTGACTTGTGTGTGTGTGTGTGTTTCTGCAGTGTTACCTGGAGACAGTTCACTGAGCGGTGTGTTGATGCTGGAGCTTCGTGTTATGTTATGAAACCGGGGTGTGATCCTCTGAGGGTGAGGGCCGGTAAACAGTTGTTTGGGTGTCTGGCCAAACTCCAGTATCTGGGTCAGCATGGCGATTCTCTGGTCAGGGTCCTCAATGCTTTTCAGAGAGACAACAGAGAAAGTTATAATAGTAACTACATCGAATGATGTAATGTTAAATGTTTGTAATGTTAATTATTGATGGATTGTTTTTATACCTATCACAGTCGATGCCACCTTCATAGGTCAATGGGTGAAACACTGAAAAACAATGAGATAAATCTTAGTCCATGTCTGGTTTAGGTGGGTTAGATGTTTGAAGGTCTAGCTGTCAGCTATTTTACCATTATGGGCTGCCACAGCTTCGCTTCCTCTCTGTTTAAAGCCAAACACCAGGTCAATCCACTCATGAAGGTGCTCCGATACATACTGACTCTCCAGTGCTATCTTATTCTTTTGAAGAAAATCACTGGCATCTGGAATAAAAAAACACAACAAAAAAACAGGAGAAATATGCAGTAGCATACATATTGCAAGGGCATTTAAATGTAAGACTTTCAGAAAAAGTAAGGAAAAGTGTTTCCTCACACAATTACCAGTATGTAATACTAGTGCCACTACCCCCAGAGGAGAGAGGCATGTGACCCATGGGCCCCATACAACAGGAGTTACCTGAGGCCCATGGTGGGAAAATGACATCACCAACTGAGCTTCCGTTCTGCCTTCTCCCCAAATCAAGACTCAGGTTGTTTTCCAGGAAGCTGGAGTCATTTCCATAAAACTCTGGAATCAACTGCAATACAGGGGAGAGACCCATATGAATTCAAGATTTTATAGAGAACATATCCATCTAAAGAAAAACATGTCAACACACACAGGTCCAGATTCACTAAGATTGTGTTGCAAGGGGAAATTGCGAAATTTTTTTGCGCCTGTTGCCTGAGCTAAGAGAGTTTTTGTCTTATTCACTAAGAAATTTATGCAAATCAAGTGCAAACAAGCCCTCAAAAAGAGCACTGTACAAGCAAATAGGCCCGTCATCACAAACTGCAAGTGCAAATCGCGTGTTTCAACTTGAAGACTAATCCACCAAGGCTGGCACCCTAAAGCCCATTTATAGTGTTCTCTGATCTGAGACTGTAGGATGGAAAACCCTTCCCCTTGCTTCCTGACTTGCTGGTGACGATGCCCACATCTTGTAGCAATGACAGCAGCCATTCTGAATGGACAAACTAAATTATTTGCGCAAAGTCTTTGCTCCACTTTTCAAAGAATCTTATATGGGCTACAATAATTTTGGGCAGTTGATGTTCCAAAGTATTAGTGAATTGGGCGGAATCTCTATTTGCATGGCCTCACCTACAAATGTATGCGGGCAAAATGATTACGATTACATATAATTTACATATGCGTGACCATGACAGGCACAAAGAGGCTTTATTTTTTGACCAGAGCTATTAGGCACCTTTCCACTCGTTGCCCAGCATGTGAACAACATGGCTTTCTGATTTGGTCATTTTGGTGATATAGTGTGAACTCTTCCCTGTGCAAACCTTTAGTGAATCTGGGCCACAATGTCTAACTGACACAATGTACAGTAGATACATATCTTTACCTCTTTGAAGTCAGTTGCACCCTCTAAGCAATTTTTCCATGTTTCACCTATGCTGTAAACAATCAAGTCATATCAATGAATGACAATGTGCAAACATTATTTCAAAAATCATATTTGCAATCTTTTAAAGCCCCAATCCTGAATTTTATGCGGCCAATCACAAGATTCAACAGTATTATAATTTGCTGATTAAATATAAACTTTCCTCACTTTTTTATTACATTACAACTAGGTTTACAGGTGTATTTTGCTTCAAAAATCTTAAACAATATCTATCTAAACAAACATTTAAATGTATGAAGATACATTTTAAACTCATATCTAGGTGTTATATACTGTGAATCATTGCTTCAGCAGTGCTGCGAATCAATTGAGTGAATGGAGTAAAAGGATCAGTAGTGCCAGTATTCTCTGGGGTTGCTAGCATTTTGCTTAAATTTGGATTATGAATTTGGCCATTGTAGCAAAATCACATTTAAATCCTTCTTTACGGTTAACTATGTAACAATGTAAAACTGTGAATCATCTATGACAAGACTGTCCATCGCCCCAGTGGGAAGACCAAATTAACCTACAACCATATAATCATTTTACATTACATTACATTTACAATCAGTGCAAAAGTGGAGTTAACTTAAATTCCACGATCACTAAGACCAGGGTCGGAGCCACAGTTCCCTCTAACTATAGATTTAATTATTCATGTGTGTCTGGAATTATGATTTCAGTTTGTTTTATGGCGTTTTCACACTGTAATAGTCCTTTTAAAGTCCGGACCACAGTTCGCTAGGTTGTTACATTGTATTGGTCCGGTTCGTTTCACACTGACTAATATCAAGCGGACCTATTGGACAGATATTTTGGTGGGAGTACCAAAAAAAATCACATTAGAATGGCATTCAGTGTTTACTCATTATAATGCTACTGCTTGCCATTGAACGACCCTGCAGTATTCTGGGGGACTTTTAATTTGACAACATAATCCTCTGCGATGCATTGCATGTATTTCTGCTCTGAGGCAGCCGGTAGGTTTTTCTCTAGCTAGTGAGATTTCAAGGCTTAAAATCTATATAACATCGGGTCAAATAACTTGGCAAACATATCAACAAGACAGAAGAACTCCCCTGTCAACAGCATGTATGCATTAGGTGAGTGTATATATGTTCCTTTTCGTAAAATATTGACCGATGTGGCAGGTGTCCCGTTTTGCACTTAATAAAACATAGCGTCTCCTTACCGACAGTGCAGAAAAAAAGAGAAAAGAATATCGTTAATGATCCATGGTCGCTACTGGCTTGGCGATTACAATACCGACCAAGCTAGGGTTGTAAACTCTTTCCTCTTTCCTGTAATTTGGCTAAAAACAACCCAAAAAACCCGCCATGAAAGAACAAATCATTGCGCACATATCGTCATTTCCTCTTTGGGTCGGACTTTATTGAAGTTGTTTTCACACCAGAAATGATCGCCACCACGGTCTAAATGGAAGAGACCGAGACTGCCGATATTTGCAAGTTTTTGATCCGCACCCGAGTCTGCATGGCGTGTTCACACCTGTCAAAATGATCCGAACTTAGCAAAACGTTTGTAAAGTCCGGACCAAACGATACAGGTGTGAAAGCCAGCTAAGAGGATTTTCTTTTAGTGAAAGATGAGCACACTGGTATACATCTTATGTTCAGGATCTTCAAAGTTGCAAGATATACTGTCTGTTTGAAGGAACAACAGAGACAACTAACCTATTAAACATCCGATCTGCGTGGTCATAGCGGCCATTCTGGAGACACAGCATGTGCTCTGGAGCTGCAAGGGAGAAGATAATTAGGATGAACATGATGTTATCAGGAAAATAAAGAGATAAAGAAAAACAAAATCAGCTTGATTTTTTTGAGTAGAAACAAAGGAAGCAGCTATCAACAGATTCTGTATCGCTAAGACCCAGAATACATTTCCATGTGATTTACAAAAACCTCCTGTTTGTGTATTTACTCATTTAATCGCCTTCATTAAGTTGATGCTCTTATCCAGAGCGACTCAGAGGTTAGAGAAGCGGGCTTGTGACCAGTAGGTCGCCGGTTTGAAACCCCAGACCGGCTGGGAAAACATGGATGGGGAAAGTGAAAGAGTAAAGCTCTCCCCTCCCAAGGCACTGAACCCCCAACTGCTCCAGTGGAGCTGCCCAGTGGCAGACAGTAGAAGACTGTGGTTGTACTGGAGTAGATTTCCCCTGGATAAATAAAGGTTAAAGTTAAAAAAAACATTAAACAAAAAGGATTGAGGGAGCAGGTAGGGCTTCACTGTCATGCTAAGGGCACTTTGACACAGGGCTGTTGATGGACACACTGGCTGTTGCAGGGATCAAACCTGTGACCATCCGTTACAGGACAGTCTCTAACCACTAGCCTACCCAGATGCCATGGAGTTTTTTTTTGCTTTGTTTTCTTTCTCTGTTCAGCAGCTCAGAAACCACACTGCATCAGCAAACAATACATTTAACTATAGATGTAACTATGGAGAAATTTTTTACAATTTACATTGACACTATAATGTGCTTAGTGTGATGCATATTTAATTTGTCAATGGAGGCAACTCTGGCAGACAGCTGTAGTAAAAGATGCTCCATAGAAAAAATAATACACAAAAAGACAATAATATCTTTCATCAATAAGCAACCTACGAGCATGTAAGGTGGCCTCCTGCTGTTTGGCTAAAGCTATGGTAATTTCACTGAGGTGGAGGTTTGGGGTTGTAAGAAGCCTTTCTCATCTATCACTAACTAACACTTACTGCCTTGCCTTCCACCAAAAACTATTTTCACAAGCTACACCATTTATCTCAAAATCTCCTCAAGCAGCGCAATTTCTTCCCATGAGCTTCAGAGAAAGTACAAATAGGTTACACACTATTGGATTTGATTCTGATTTTGATTCAGAATCTCTCAAAAACTTTTTGGATGGAGTGAAAGGAAGTTTTGTGAGTGAATTGACAGGCCTCTTCAAATCCTTGATAAACAGTTCCCAGTCCCATTAATGTTCTGGTTTTGCCTTAACTGTGATCCACCAGGGGGAACCACCCAATAAACCCCAGGCTAACAGCAAACAGTGATGCAATATTTTATTTTCACAGTCAAATACTACACACAACCATGCAGGCAAGAGAAAATATGACATACTCTGGTGGATAAACAGTGCATAAACACACTGAATACTGTTTCCATACATGTCGTGTTGAAATATATGACATACCGACTCTGACCAGGTAAAAGAGGACGTAGCCTGGAGATGAGTAGTGACTGCCATACATGAAACGAGGTTCAGGCATGCCTCTGTAGCGGGTCTGTGTGCAAGGGAATAGATTTGTGGTTATTGAGGACAATTAGATTTCATTTAACTCTACCTTGTGTTATTAAACTATGGTGAGGGCCTGGCTTGGGTTTCTGGCATCCCAGATCACCCTCCTCTACAAGTGCACTCAGTTCCCATCACCTAAAACAGACCCACCTTACAGTAACACAACACTGCAGCTACACTAAGCTTACACATAGCCCACGGCATCTCACTCTATAATGTCCACGCTCAACATAAATCTGAAAAACAGCAGGCTATTGGGAAAACTGACCCTGCTGGCTTGAAGCAACGCCGTTCAGCAGTTCAGAAAACAACACTGCATCAGAAAACAATGCATGTAACAATAGATGTAACTAAGTAAGTTGAAATTCTATAATGTGCTAATGCATTGCATAGTCAATTATTAAAGGAAAATCCATAATGAAGCAATATTGGCTCTAAAAGGTTATGGTGGAAAATAAGAGGACATAAAAATCAATGAACAGCTCTGTTAAATGTGATAACTTGTTAATGATAAAATACTAATACACTTAAATACACAAAAAGAGGGCAAATGTACACAACTGTTACATAATAGCTACATAATACAGTACCTTCTAGGGGCATGTCCACTTTGGAAAAAGCAAGTCTAAGGGATGGGTAGGCCAAACATATGCCAGAAACATGCACCTAATATAAACCCATCATGCATAGGTATATTTTTATGTACAGTATGCTTTTTGCCCCAAATAAATCAAGCTACAAAATTACCCATGGACTGTGGGAAGATTTTATGTTGGTGTTTCCTTTATTTTGAAAATACACTGCTCAAGCAATAAATGGCCGTTGTTCGTGATTATAATGTACATTGAATTTGTATGTTTATCTGAGCAAGGTAAAAAGATACAGCAGTCTCACCAGTAGTCTTTCTAGTCGCTCTTTGCTCAGGGCTCCCACAGGCTTACTCAGGTCTCTGAATGTGGCAGAGTTTGTCATGTCTAGGAGACAGAAGAGAGAGTCTTTATAATAAACTACAAGTCACAGAATTACAGCTTTATAATAACATCTGCAATTCAGTATCAGGAGTGCATACATTTTCAGCATGGGTGGCTACAGTGGGAATCAAACCTCTAACCCTGACAGTGACAGTGCCTCGCTCATCTCCCTGAGCTACAGGGTTAAGGTATATGAATATGGGAGATCCACGTTCATTCCTTTCCTGCTGACCTACCCAGCTGTGTGCTGGTATAGTCGGCGATGACCCAGGGGAAGACGGGATACTGGGAAAGGTCGTTGCAGCTGCGGTCGGCCAGGTTGTTGAGGTGGAGAAGATACTGGTAGTTACTAAGATGGCCACGTTGCCACTGCAGCATGTAACTCTCTGCGGTGTGCTCCATCATGTGGTTCTCTGAGCAAAATGAAAGAAATGTCATGGTAAACTTCCAGTTAGGAATGTGTTATAGGGTTTGACCGATACGGGATTTTGAAGGCCGATAACGATATTTTTGGATTGCAGCTGCGGATAGCCGATATTTTGTGCTGATATTCAAATTCTTTAAATTTGTCAATTTACAAGCCAACACAATTCAAAAAAAGGACAAGTATTCAGTGTTTCCCCCAGAATATTATTGTTGTCAGGGTGGAAAAGCCTCTGAAACATAATTTAGACACATAATAATAATAATCATGCATACATTTGTTAGTTTGTCATTTTGTCGTGCAAGTAATGGTGGTCAAAACTACAACAGGTTATATTTGGAAGTTTAATCAAGTTCAATTCAAGACTTAAAAAAACCTTTTTAAGGCCAAATATGAAAATAAATGAACGTTTGAGGAAATAGGTCTGAACAACTGGAATTATTTGTCCTTGGAAAAACAACACACAAAGAAAAGACCTCTAAAACTGAACTTAAATGATATTATCATAACTAAAGGTCTTCAATACTATTAAATAAATAATTTAAAGACATTTTAAGACTTTTTTCAGGACCTGCAGACACTAACAGATTCACTATTGGCTTTCAGTTTTCTCACCCAGGAAAGTGGCGATGTAGTAATAGATTTCATCTCGGTCTGAAGTGTTGTAAAACTTCAGGTAGATGTCAGAGCAGGAGTCATTCTCAGTACAGAACACCTCAAGACCCTGGATGAGGTGAGGGAGCGCACACACACACACACACACACACACACACACACACACACACACACACACACACTAGCAGATTAAAGGACAGAGCAGCAGTAATATAGTAGATGGCCGTAGCTGTCCACTGGCTGTAGATCTCTGTAGTTGTCAGGGCCGCAGTCAAGGGCAAGCATCAGGAGCACACACACACACACACACACACACACACACACACACACACACACACACACACACACACACACACACACACACACACACACACACACACACACACACACACACACACACACACACACACACACACACACACACACACACACAGTATTATCCTATA
>OMLI01088512.1:0-13601 GCA_900302605.1 Rondeletia loricata | reverse complement strand
TTCCAGATTATCGAGCATAGCTCCTTCCAGACTAAATGTTGCCTAGCACAAAGGTCAGTTCTCTCCTCTACATAGGCCTATGTGCACAGCGGACATGGGGGATATATCCATGGAAGTATTACATTATTGGGATATATCCATGGAAGTATATTATTGGGATATAGCCATGGAAGTATTACATTATTGGGATATATCCATGGAAGTATATTATTGGGATATAGCCATGGAAGTATTACATATTTGGGATATATCCATGGAAGTATTATATTATTGGGATATAGCCATGGAAGTATTATATTATTGGGATATAGCCCCCGGTCCGGCAAAATGCAAATCTGTCCCCCGCACTTTTTTCTAATGCCCGTCCAATAGCTCCCTCTAGTGGCAGTAAGCAAGCCCTTACTGTCACTCACACACCTGCGACATACTCACCTTCATGTGTTTAGAGGTAGTTAAAACAACCCATAAAAAAAGCAGCGGACGATTGATTACTTCTTCAAATCAATAAAAGTAAGTTGACCTAAACTGCATTTGGTTTGATAGTTGTGTTTTAAAATAGGTTAGCCTTGTCTACAGTCACCTAGCTAGCTAACTACATACCAGCTTTAACTGACCAGCTCTCTAGCTAACAGTATGTATCTATGTATGTGGGGGATATTCTCAAATGCTAGTCCAAATTCCAACATTGTTTGGTACTTATGTTTTCTGAATTGCCAGTAGAAACTGCAGGACAAGACCATGATGATCCTGCTCAGGTGAGGACTAGCTAGTTGCTGGGAATGGGACCAAAGGAAATAGCTACAAGTTTAGCCTGATATTAGCTAATGTTAGCTAGCTACAGTTAGCTTGGCTTCATATATTTAGCAGGCTACAGTTAGGCTTCGTACAGTTAGCTGGTTGACAGTCAAGGCATTTATTACAATTATAGGGATACCCTTCTCAATTTACCGTACTTTAAATTTCACCATTGCTTTGCACTCACAGTATTTTCCCCCCTGCACAGGAGGAGCAGGTAGCAGCCTGTTAGAATAGGCCCACATGTCATGCTGAATAAGCCTATAATATCTCATTAATTATTTGAATCTTGTTGCAGTCTTGAAGCAAATCTGTGCCCCTCACTTCTGAAATGATGGCTCTGCCCCGTGTAGACATGTTACTTATCTTATCACTTCATCCAGATAAGTCACATCTGCTAACATATCTGTTTTCCAGATAAGTTAATCATCAAAACTGCTTCCAGACAAATCTACACTTAATAGCCTAAATCTGTCAGTAGACGACACAAATGTAACTTTTTAAAAATGTTATCATGGAAGTCTCTGTGACCTTACAGACAGAGCTGAGGGCATTAACAACACATGACTTGCGCTATTTGATTATGTTATATTTCATTCTAAGCAACTATTTAAAGTAGTTGTTCATTAGGCTCAGTGTTGTGGACATACAGTATCAGGGGAAGTAGTCAAATAAGCAATTTGAGGGATAAAAGTAGGCTACTGTAACATGTAACTCTGTATCACTTCTCACAGGCTGTTATTAAGTCGTTCTTACTATTCCATTATTATTCTTTGCAGATCAATCAACGGCTTAGTGCATTGTCTAGTTTAGAGTCAACTTTCCAGAAAACAATACCAACTCACCATCATATGGTTAAGTGGAAACTTCAAGAATGCTACTTTACTTACACACAAGATGGCACTGTTAAGCTATGTTTTTTATCCTATTATTTTATTTATTTAACCTTTATTTAACCAGGCAATGACACAGCACTTGCATGCACACACACTCTCACATGCATATATGTCTGATCAGGCTGATGAAGCCTGGCTTGGAATGGTTTAATGTGAAATGGTACTATTCCAACGTGATCCACTCCGCGGCCTGTACTGTATATCATCATGTTTGTTAAAGACTGTTATTGAACAGCACTGGTGGTGGTAATGGAGTCAGATTCAGATCACTGTGATGTCACTCATCCATACTGTTGTGTGGGTCCGCTGTAAAGCCTGTGCATTCTTGGTCACTAATGATGCATTCAGTGAGCACAGTATCTCCTACTGATAGAGCATGTCTGGCATGTCCACATGGGTGTTTGAAGTAGGCCGTGCCACGTTGATACTGAACTGTCAAAAAAAAGCAAACACACACAGGAAGATAAGCTTAGGACAGAGGCCTTATCAGTGGAAAGTTTAATTATGTATAAAGTAAACTGTGTGTGTTGGTCTTGGCACCTGAGATTGGGATTTATATTTTCAAATGTGTTTCAGCCTTTATGATCTGTGTCAAGAGCTTGGAGATGAAACGGCTCAAAAGATTCACAGTGCAGCTGAAGAAATAATGACCTCTTAAGTCATTTAGAATATTACTGTAACTGAGGTAAGCATTCATTCAAGGGAGATGTGCTAAGTCGAGTAGCATTGAGTAATGGTAAACGTTCACATATCCTGCCCTGCATGAATATAACACATGAAATGTGTTATGGTATCCCTTGCAGGCAAATCCATGCCGGGTATTCACCTTCACTCATAAGTTTGATGCAGATGTATTTAAACTTCTATTTGCGGGTTTTTTTATTCAATCAGTTACATGAAAAGAAAACTCTCCTTTATCTTAATTAAAAATGTGGAAGCAATTTTGGCCCGGCGCTACCTGGCCCGGTCCCAGGCCCAGCAGCTGAGTAAGAGTGGACCAGTGACGTGGATGAGTGTGCATCGTTCTTGATCTATACTGGAGGTCCCTGCTGCGTCTCTGTACCACAGCAGCTCAGTGTGGTACAGAGAGCGCTACAGTCTCATGCCCTCACAACAGGAAACCCATAATCTGGACGATGTAGCCTTTATAGTCAGTGTTAAGTTGTACAGGTTACATTTGTTTCCCAATGGTGACATATTACAATGATACAAGAAAGTCATACAACATTTCATTTAGCAGTTTCACGTACTGCTGCTGTTGGATGAAAACCTTGTATCTCATAAAAGTGAACTTTTCTGGCATTGTTGCTGACAACCACACATCTTTTAAATTTTTTTGCAGTGAGTTGGCTTCATGACTCCATGGATTATGAAATGCATTCAGCGTAAAATGACTTTCAATTCAAGTAAAACACAAAAAAGGAGTTATCAGATATTTGAACAGCGGGGTGAATCCATTCATTTCAGTCCAAGACGAGTCACATGCTATCAGTAGTAGGCATTGTAAGTTGTACAACCACTGCTGTGCGAACCTTCAATCGACATCTCAAATCTTGTTTGTATTGATAAAGGGATTAAACAAAGGCAAAGGCAGAGATAGAGAGAGTGGGAGAGAGAAAGAGAGGGTGGGGAGAGAGAAAGAGAGAGAGAGAGAGGGTGGGAGAGAGAGAGAGAGAGAGAGAGAGAGAGAGAGAGAGAGAGAGACAGTGATGGTGGACCGGTGGACCACAGTAGTTCTCTCCTTATCAGAGGCTCTCTGTCCCATTGTGGGAATCCGCCCATCCAAGGAAATGAGAGCTTCCTGTTGTTTTATAGAGCCTTCCTGCAAAAAGGTTGAGATATGTAATCCGTACCCACCAGGGAAGAGGGACAGAGCATTGTCAGGCAAAATGACAACCACCAATTCCTCACCTATGCTTTCTGGGTGTTTTGTGACGCTTCTCCTCTGGGGTAAGTAGAGGATTTACACTGTCCAGCTCTGTGCTCTTATAGTGAGAGGCTCCACCACAGCTTTCTCACTTGCCCTCTCTCTCACCTCTCTAGAGGAATGCTCAGGAACGTTCAGTGATTGAGTGGCTTTAGAAAGGAGCTTAGCTATAGTCCCATGATTGAGTTTTATACCTAAAATAGTTTGGCTTAAGGAACACACAGTCACTCTGATCAAGTTGAGACAACAAAGTAACTCTTAACATGTAAAAAATTTGTTATTGTTGAAAATGTTATCAAGAGGATTATTACAGTTTGCTATGGTTATTATTTGCTCTTTATTAGTAAATTAACTGTCTTATTATCCTTCTGAGGGGAGAATGAATATGGCCAGGTCTAAATGACTATGTCCTTTCCTTAGATATAGTCAGATTTCCTCAAAGCCCTGGAAGACAAAGGGAGGATGCACTGCTTACCATTGGCCCATCCTCTCCCTTCAGTGTATTCCTTCTTGTTCATTTCTTTACCTCCCCTCCTCTCAGTCTTTGTATGTGTGTGCTGTATATTATCTGCGAGTTTATGCATCTTCATTTAAATGTATCAGTGACATTTTTAAGCATAGGCCCATGTGTGATGATATTCAGTTTTAATGGAGTATGTGTTACTAATTGTAGCATATTCAGGCATTACTTATCTTAATAGCAATCCCATACTCTTGTTGCAATTCTCTGACAGCAGGATGCACAACAGTGGTCGGTCTGGTTGATGAAGAGTTGGAGGTGCTACAGGTCACAACAACAGGTAGCCTATGTGTATTTTTAATTGTTCCAAACATGAAGAAAAACAAAATCCAGTTAGCGCTTGACTAACATATACCTCATGCTTTACCACAAATACTGTGACTAACTTGATATCCCTTCTCTACAGGGTATCACATAACACAGACAGCGAATGGCATTGCTAGTAAGTTTACAGTTTTAATACACTTTTCTGATCACACATCAGAATGTAGTGTTACTTTATGCCAGTATCTCCCTGACTAATGAATTGAATTTGCCAAACGATCAGCATTTCCTATCACCATGTTGATTTAGCATCTTGACATGACATATATAAATGTTATGTATTTCTCATATATATCATAATTATACATAGTGATGATATGTTTATATCCATGGGGGGCTGTTCTGGACCATTTTCATAAACACATTTCCCTTGCTTGGAACTGACAAACTTGCAGAGAAAAACACTACAGAAATCCTGGATTCTGCCAAGAGTGTGTGTATTATCATGAGAACCCGAGACAAACTCCTGGGGAGGTCTGAAACAGTGAGGGGTCAACGGCAGTAGACACAAGGCCCATAATTGTTTCGGGTCAAAGGTTAACTGAAACCTCATTATGAGCAGCCCCCACCTGGCTTCACTTCCTCTATTTGTTCGTCATTCACCCCATGCAGCGTCTGTGATCAACGCATGAACTAGCCGAATTGTGAAACAACTGGAACTTTGGAACAGCTTTCACTGTTCCTTCCTCTTTTTTTTTTCTTCCCCCGACTGTCCCCCCTCCTTCCCCTGCCAACTCCCCCAACTCTGAGCTCCTCCTCTGCTGAAAAGACACATTTCCTGATGTCATTACTAAATCAAAACGTTGCTCGGGAAACAGATGTCGTGAGAGGCCCAACATGTGGATGCAGTGACATAAATTAACATGTTTGTCCTGAGAAAACATGCAACATACATTTGAGTTTCGTTCAGTCAATGAAACCACCTCTCTCATGAGGTGCTTTAAGACTTGAGTCATTCTTTTCTGGAGATTAGGGATTGTGTGGCAATTTAATGAGTTGTCTTTGAAAAGCAGTGTGAGACAGTGAGAAACTAACCTACGGTTGTAGCACACTCATGAGCTTCGCATAGCTGGCGATGGCCTATTACATAAAGAACCAAAAGTCCTCCCATATTCCCACACTTGTGAAGTCATGTCCTACACAGTACGTTTTCTTTACTAGCCTGTGTGTGGGGGGGGAGATAATGGGCCTTTAAAAACAGCTGGTTAGCACTGGCTAGCAACTTCTCCCAGGTTTGATCGCATTAACCCAAATATGAAATCATGGCTGTCTGCACAGCACACCCTGCAGAGTCATGATTACATCCACCCCTAAACGCTGAGCCCTAAATGTTTACTTATGTTTCCTATTTGGCAGAGGCAGCCCAAAAGGCAAATAAATCACATGCTGTGAGCCGGCCAGGCCTTCGACTGTGAGAAACTGAGACTAAAAAGCAGAACAAGAGTTAAAGAGTAAAGGGTTTTCAGATGTGAGTCCAGCCCAGCTTGGGTGTGCTCCCTTTTATTTGGGAGAATGGAGAGGACAATCTTTGTTGCCTCCACCCCTTTAAAAAGGAAGAAAATCCTAAAGAAACGTGTGTTGGAGAGGGGAAGAGCTGCTGCCAAGGCGCAGGGCAGTGAGACAGAACTTCGATGAACATCTGGTAACCGCGGGTAACACCGTTTGGACATCTGGTAACCGAAGGTTACACTGCGTCTCTTCCACCCTGTCGGGTTTCCTGTTATGCCTCGCTGTGGACAGTCTAAGAAGTTTAGGTTCATTATACATGGTCATCAGTTGGGGGAAACGCACCTTTATTCATTTTTTTCTGACATGAAGGGAGCGCTTGGCTTCATTGGGGTATTCCTCTCCTTCCTCTCCGGTGAGTGTGCGGTCTCCCTTCTACAGCTGAAAATGCCTGCCTCAGTGCTGGGAATGTGAAGGGACTTCATGAGCTCTAGACAAGAATGCTCAGATAAAATTCTGCTTTACATTGAAATATGCTAGGATGTATGTCTTGTTTACTGTACTGAACTGGAGAGGCCATGACTTGGCATTTTAGGCTGCTTTCAAGAGGGTTTATGTTAACTATGGGACTACAGTGTGTTAACTACCAGGTAACCTAAACATATGGAATTGTCAATAGCCTAAATCAGCTACATTAATATTTAATGTTAAGATTTTCTTTGTCTAAAACTAAAAAGTGTCTATGATTTTTCTCCTTGTAGATACCAGTTATGGAGACTATACCAGGCAATTTGGTAGGATGACATTTTACCCATCAGCCTTGTATTATCATGCTCTACAAAGATCCATCCAGAATCCAGAGATCTTTTAAAGATGTCCAGCACATGTCTTTCTTGTCATTTTATACTCTCTCTCTCTCTCTCTCTCTCTCTCTCTCTCTCTCTCACACACACACAAACAATACAAATTCCCTCTATTCCGTTTCATGCAGGTTGTGGGAATAAGTCTCAAAATTGTGAAGAGTTTTGCAGCATCTGCAATGACTTTTTCTTTGGACCAACAATGGATTGCCTTGCCAACCTGTTTCAAATGGTGTGTTTCAAACCTTTTGAGGAGGCTATGGGATCGCTAAACAGCACTGACTGGTGCATTTGGAGTAATGTGAGGGGGTAAGTAGAGTGTGTTAAGTAGTATATTTGCACTTCATTCTCTTTATCATTTAAAATATTATTAATAATCACCTCCAAATTCTCCCTCTGTCCACACTGCAGTGTGTATAATAACTTCAGTCTTTGCACGGAGGAGATATCCGACTGTCTTCTGATCCCGTGGCCCAACCCGCTGGTGGAACAGACCTTTGTCGAGATCCACTCCATGTTTTTCCAGGACTGTCCCTCAGAAGAGCTAAGCGACCCGCCACCGGGCATCGTCTTCGCCCTGGTGATAACTCCCATCTGCCTGATCCCAGTCATGGTCATCCTAGTGGTGCTCAAGACCAAGAATGGAGATGGCAGCTCCTGATAATCCCAGATCGCGGCTCTGCCCACAGCCTCCCAGAATATCACATTTCTACCTTCCCGACCTATTTACACATGGACCGGCATGCTGAGCTTTAATCTCACCAGTGACTGAATCTTCCTGACAAGTTTACCTACACTTCACAGCCCCGAAGAGTTCTGAAATATCAGTCACACAGACAACTTACAGACAGACGACATGCGGTATCGCACTGATTCAGAGCGAATGTCATATCAATGGCAACAGGATTATTGTGGCTGCTCAGTTACAAACTTCCCTGGGCTAAGAGAGACTCGTTGTGACAATATCTATTTTAATATGATTCCAGAAGCCTAGTTCATCTCAGAACACTTTCTAACAAAAAGCAATGATAAAAGTGTTGTTTTGAACATTGATCATGTTGGTCACATCAGATTTACACATGAAATTGACTAAATCAGATAACAGTGCTTCCTGTAAAGTGGTCTTTTATTCTGCACTTTGTTATTTCTCTATTCAGGGTGTGATGACAAAAGCTCTCAAGCTTGCAAAGGCAAAATATATTCATGTTGACGCTCCTCACATTGCAGGACACTCTGGTTGAGTTGATAAAAGGCATAAGGTAATTTTTTTGATAGCAGAATTCCTAAACTCTTCATACACATTTCCTTTTTACTGCCGTTCAAACTCTTTACTCTGGTCTGAGTGATCAATTATTCATATGTAAAATGTGCCACAACAAAGCAGAGGACATATACCGCCTAAACTGGCTGCTTTGGTGTTTTTCACTTCATTATGTGAATTGAATATGTTGTCAGGCTTTGATCTGTGAAAAGGGTCCTCTCTGGAATATAGTGTGTAGGTGAGGGAGGAGAGGACAGTACTAGGGAGAGTCTGTTGCATGGATTTGGTTATGTGAGTCATAGCACATGGAAGGTTTGGGTCAGGGGTTACAGACGGGACACGATGAGGGGGTACGCCCAGAATACGAGATCTCTTTCCTGGTATTGTCTATTTTCTGAACCGAAAATAAATCTTTCAGCACTTTCCTCTGTCCGGACGATGACAATCCTCACTGTCCTGTGATGAGCCGGTTGAAGCATAGTCTATCTAACAGCTCAATCTAGCATCAAAAGTTTAGACAGAAGACACTTGGTCTGCTCAGCATAGCGATAAACACTGACCAACGAGATAACAAGATAAAAGTGTTATCTTTCGCCTGAATCATGATAATGATTTGTATTTGATTTTATTTGAATTATTTGGCATTCATACAAAAAAAATGACACATCAAACATTAAAAATACATAATCTGATGACAATGAAGCATTGTAAGTGCTTTCAGATTTGGAAATAAAGAAATATATGTGTATGTATACACTGTATTATATTTCTGCCATTGTGAGGACTAACTGGACTTACTGTACTGTCTAAGAGAAAACACCCCGTCTGTTCTCACACTATGTACTGTATGCATTTTGATATTGATACAATTAAATCTACAATTGGATTGTTAGGTGTTATTACTTTTACTGAACTTTCTGGTGAATTAATTACATATGAATGGAAACCATCTAAGTACATCTCTGAAACTTGATCTATACTGTATGTATTAAAACCTTCTCTTGAAATACACAGCTGATCATGACATGAATGAAGCAGGTCAGTTCATGTTCTGAGAGGATATATTGACAGTGTTGTGGCATCATTCCAGCTAAAGAAACCTTTAACCTTTCTCTGTATTTGAGTAAGCACTCCTGTCCCTCGAGTACAATGCAGATGGCATTGCTTTATGCCTCTGGTAGTATTTCACTGTATCTTCAGTGAGCAGTATATTTCAGTGCAGTTGTTATGCTGTACAAGTGCTGATGTAGTGAAGGAAGCAGTGACAGCAGTCATGTATCACACCCTCATCTGGCACACACAACACTGCTGTGTGTGTGTGTGTGTGTGTGTGTGTGTGTGTGTGTGTGTGTGTGTGTGTCTGGCAGGGTTGGGTGGGAAAGTGTGTTTGGTGACCTTCCTCTCTAGAAGTCAGGTCATCCTCATCCCCGCCCCCTACTGATCTCATCCAATTCTGTATTACTCCTTAGTGTTACAGCGGGCCAAAACACTTTTTCTTCCAGCTGATGTTCATCATAACTATTGCAATGTGCATACACACCAGTTATTTCCTTTTACAAGTAAAGCCACACAACATTCATACAAGACACCACATATTCAGCCATACTAAAACCTTACCACACCATACCGTAACCTACAATACCATATCGTACCATACCGTACTGTTCTGCATCGTATTGTACTGGACCGCACCATCCACACCAAAGTAGTCTTACAGTACATATCATCTAGACAGAAACATGGTACTACACCTTTGAAGCAATTATGCAAGTTGTGGTTGTGAAAACATTATTGATCACATTTTATTTTATTTATCACATTAGATCAATCAGTCAAATATGTGTACAATACAATGTCAAATACCCAAGCTTATTAATACAGTACATGAGGGTTTAATTTAAAAAAAATATTTCACTCGTCAAACTTTGCCCTCTAGTGGCTTTATGTGCTGGAGTGATAAATGACTGCTTCACAGCACAATAACACTCAGGAAGCCAGATCTTATTTCTAACTAAACAAAACAAGACTACATCAACAGATGACATATGACAGAAATCTTGATCTCAATCTAGATGGTAACTCAAAACTAGTTTTGATTAAGTCCTGAGCAACGCTGGCATCACCATCACATCACCATTACTACCATTACAACAGCTTACCTGCTACAAGGAGCACCGTTAGTGTCCATAGATCTGAAACAGACATCCTGCATTCTACATACTCTGTAGCAGGATCATCATACATGCAGTTGTATAGTTAGTGCCACATAGGCTGGATTTATACTGGCATCCAATTGCAGGTGCAGCTCCCCATGTACATGTAACACATGTTGAATATACTGTATACAGCAAAACAAGAATTAAACCATATAAACATAGGCGTATGGGTTTGATCCAATCTTCCACACTTCGCTACTGTACATGCGGATTTGGGGCCTCTCTCTGTCCAAATTTGCATTCATTGTTTTGTCATTTTTAACATTAGGTTCACACCCACAGTATCCACCTTTGAGATGGACTTAGATAGAAACAGACTAATGCTGGACTATGCAGAACCAGCATAGCTGGCTGAATCAATGCAATCATGAGACTACATTTAACAAGAAAATCTGTTTTTTGTTTTCTAACTTTAAGTGATCCAGATATTATTTTTTACTGTAGGCTAGACATGACAAAAAGGTCACTTACTGTAATCTTAACATTTAAATTTGGTGTTCTTGTATAAACACAGACATTGTCTTGCAAGAGCATTGTATGCTATCACCAGAAATCCTTTAAAATAGTTTTGGAGGCCAGTAGTTGATTTCCCAGCAACTCAGCTGTGCCATAGCACAATTATATAACATTATGAGATGCCTCAACTTGTACATAAATAGCTGATTTAAAAGTGTCCCGTCTTCCTCAGTTTCAATGATCTGTGCTGACATGGAGTGGGTTGACTTGTTGCTGTGGGGCTGTTATCGCTCTCTACTGAAATGGACCGGGGAACATGTCTGTAATACCTGCCAGATTTAAGGAGCATGTATTTAGTGTGTTTAAATTAGCTTTTATTAACAAATTAGTCAGGTAGCTTATTAATACCAAGAACATCAGGGAAACAGGAAACCTTTTGAAATGAATAAAACCACACTCAGTGAGGAGATACAAAATACTGAACACTAAGTACAATAAGCTGAACAGAAGACACGATGCATTATTATGCATTATGGACATTACCTTCAGTTTATTGAATTTATCATGTAACTGATGACGACTGTAAGTGTGTGAACAGTGCATGTGTTAGAGAGAGAGAGAGAGAATGATTGGGTATGAGTGTGAATGTCAAGGCTATTATCACAAACTAAAAACTAAGACGAAAACTATGTGTTAAAAAACATT
The DNA here is from genome assembly GCA_900302605.1 of Rondeletia loricata. NCBI lineage: Eukaryota > Metazoa > Chordata > Actinopteri > Beryciformes > Rondeletiidae > Rondeletia > Rondeletia loricata. The sequence continues at coordinate 2,195 of OMLI01088512.1, read as the reverse complement.
GTCATGAACTGAAATAAAAATTAAAATGAGAGTGAAAAAACTAAAACTGAACTAAAACTATGCCAGGCACCCACAGCACCCATTCAAATTCCGCTTATGTCTGTACTTCTATCATTATACCTTTAAAAATAACACTCCTACCAAAAATGCTAAAACTAGAACTAAAATGAAATATTTGTTAAAAAAAACGTTAAAAAAATTACAAATACATTAAAACTACCAAAGTTACTGAAAACTAACTAAAACTAAACTGAAAATAAAACAGAATTGGAAAACTATTTCAAAATAAAAACAAATGAAAAATCCCAAACTATAATAATCCTGGTGATTGTGTGTGCGTAATCATAGAAATACAGAGATCGCTTTAGGCAGACTGAACGCATTCCACATGCCCATGTATTAAGCTTGGTTTCCTGACAAATTTAAATGTCACACCCACCAAGACGAGGATACACTGTATATTTCTAAGAGGGAGACCAAGGCTGCACTGAGTTTGTAGAGCACCAGACAACTTCCTCTCTCTGCAGTAATGATCTCCCTCTCCAGCAGCAGCAGCCTCTTCAGTCGTGGGCTGGGCTCCGGAGCCTCTACGGGGGGCTTTGGGTCTTCTCGCTCTGGGACGACCATGCCTATGTCCCAGAGATTTGGCAGTGTGTACGGAGGGGCAGGGGGTAAGGGCATCTGTGTATCCAATGCTGGTTCCTCTGGCAGACTGAGCTGCATGGCTGGGGGATTTGGCTCTGGAGGCGGTGCTGGTGTGAGCTTCATTGCCTTCTCCCTGGATGCTGGCACTGAACCTGAAGGAGCATTCAGCAGCATCAGTGAGAAACAGGTCATGCAGAACCTGAACACCCGTCTGGCCGAGTACCTGGAGAAGGTCAGCGTCCTGGAGCGGGCCAATGCCAAGCTGGAGGGGCAGATCGGGGAGTGGGTTCTCAATCGGGGCACTGTAGCAACTCGAGACCTCACCACCTACCTGAAAACCATTGATGAGATCCGGACAAAAGTAAGGCTCTGCACAGGTTCCAACTGCTACTATGTGCAGATGTAATGTAGCAATAGATCCTCTGCCGTTATGTTTTTGATAACTCACTCAATGAAACGATGATGTCTTGAATTTTGTCCAAAAAAGTACCTTTACCTTCATCAATTAGCATTATATGTGCTTTCTCGCTGACTGATTTATTGGAGCATGTGCACAATGGAGTTTTGCCAGACTTGATGAAAATTAAATGATTGTGCCAATTGATGCAAGTTATTCAATGTGACATGAGTAATTACTTTCTTGTGTAAGATCCAGGCAGCTGGCACTGTTGTATCAGAGCTGACCCTTCAGCTGGATAACACCAAGCTGGCAGTAGATGACTTCAGAATCAAGTAGGTTTGACATCAAAACTTACTACTCGATCAACCCATAGAAATCCACAGCATAAACATCCATAAATGTTCTACACCAGACTGAGAATTTGAGAAGTGACCAGTCAGAAATAGTCTTAAATCCTCCTTGAAGGTTTGAAAGTGAGCTGCGCCTGTGCCAATCTGTGGAGACCGACATTAGCGGCCTGAAGAGGATGCTGGTCGATTTGTCCCTGGACAAACAAGACGTGGAGCTACAGCTGGACAACCTGAAGGAAGAGCTGGTCTACCTGGATGTATGTATGTCCAAGACAAATTTCCCTCACAGGATAATAAAGTATATATCTATCTATATCTATCTACCTGAAGAACAACCACGAGGAGGTGGGACCATCAGGATCAGGCTTACTGAAATTATCTGAGAATCTGAGTTGAGTTCTGGTGTAAAATAATGGCCAAAGGTGATCTCTTGCTATCTCTCCTAGGAGACAATGCAGATGCGGTGCCAGCTGAGCGGTCAGATCCACGTGGAAGTGGATGCGGCTCCGGCTCCGGAAGTTGACCTGAACACTGCCATTGCTGACATCAGAGAGCAATATGAGGGCTTGGTAGCTAAAAACCGCAGAGATGCTGACGCCTGGTTCAAGAGCAAGGCAAGGGGCCATATATCACGCTTTATGTCAAACACTAGTGTGAAATGAAGTTGTCATGAGTGCATGTTGAGGAGTAGTTTACATCTGTATCCTGCCATGTTTGAATTATATTGTTACTTCATATCAGAAGGTAACAAATGATAAATGTAGCAGGTGCAGATTTGAGTCTGTGTGGTTCCTCTCAGG
>OMLI01088511.1:0-10287 GCA_900302605.1 Rondeletia loricata | reverse complement strand
TGCAGCCATGGGAAACTACAGCAGTCTCGTTGGTCTGGTGGTTTTATTCATTCAGCTCATGTCTGCATAGTGAGGAAATGGCTCCATCTAGTGGCAGTTATATGTAGCAGTCTTTTTTGTTAAATTAACCCCTACAGTTTGTTTTCTTTGGTCCGAACCATAGTTGAAAAGTGAACTTTTTTGTTGTTGTATTTGGTTAATTTAGGTTCACTCTGCCAAATTACAAGCAAACCAAGGCTTGTGAACAAATGTCACATGGACAAGTAGTTCATTTATTGGAGGGAGTTTTGTTAACCTGTCATCCCACGAGATTTCAGATTTTGGAAGCCAGGGAGCGTGGGGAGTCGAAACAAATCTGATTTCAGTCCCTGTAACTTTAGCTAAGCATGATGGACTTGTCTGTGGTCTCTGCTGTAATTTACCATTTCTGGTACCTCTGGTTCATACAAGGCAAGAACACATGAAGAAAGCCCATTTGTTGTGAAGCTTTTGTAAGTGTTTTTTAAAATGAAAATCTGATCCCAATTGTGATTTGACACACACACACACACACACTTACACATTATTGCTGGCTATTACTCTTACACTCTTGTAAAAGAGATGTTTAATCTCAATGAGGCTATTTCCTGGTTAAATAAAGGTTAAATAAAATAAATTAACATATCTCATTTAAAAAGAGAGATGATGTCAGCCACACCTCGCTTTACTCTCTGCCTGTGTGTCCTGCACAGTCTACACACAAACATCTCAGTGATCAGTGTATTCTCTTACTAAGGAGAATGATTGGGTAAGATGATGATTTCTACAACCACAATGGTCGCCTCTATAGTGACCAGTGGCTGAATGATCCACTCGGCATTACAGCCAAAGACACCTTCAGTATTTCCCGACGTTTCTACGTTTTTCCCTGACATTGTGACTTGCTGCCTTGATTGAAATTGCCACGAACATGTGTTCTTGGCAATGTAATGTGGTTCCTGAGCTGAGTCTGACAGATCAGTTTACCTGGACTGAACAACATGACCTTAGCTGCGTGAACTAGAGCCTTTGTTTCTAGTGTTTTTCAAGACTAGTGTGTGTGTGTGGAGGTCATCCGAGAATGAGGTTCTATTGGGGGGGTGGAGGCGCTTGGGAATTCAGCATTCAACTTCTGGGGGAGATGCTGTATTTTGTTGCATAAATAAAAACTCCATGAGTGATGCATGTGCGATCTCTCTCCCTTCCAGAGGCCCAGACTGGTGAGAGACTGTGCCCTGTGGTCCCGGAGAAAGAGAACCACCCCCGGCAGGCTGGCCACACCCCCACCCTCCTGTCTCCATGTATCCTGAATCTACCACAGACTCACCTGCCCGCCTCTCCCTCCGACAGTCTGGCTCGCCAGGCATGATCTACAGGTGAGTCCACACACGAATACACACACAAAACATACAAACACACACATTTAATTTAATTTTCATTTTAGGCTTTTAGCTGACGCTCTTCGTGAAACTTGCCTTATTGGACAGTAGGGAGACGTTTTGTGTAGGTAGACCGCCCTTTAGCTGGAGGACCTGCGTTCAAACCCCTGTGTTGGCAAGGATCCACCCTGCTGAAGTGTCCTTGAGCAGGACGATGAATCCCTACCAGCTCCAGGGGTGTTGTTCTGTAGCTGTCGAGGGGGAAAGCAAAACAAGATTTTCCCTCCCAAATACTAATAACATGTATAATAATAATAATACAGGGCAATTTACAATGAGCAAGCAGGTTCAAGATCTTGCTCAGGGACAGAGCAGGACACATTACTGTTGATGAACACGGAGTACATTTACATGCACACCAATTCCCCGATTACAATGTTTACATGGCTGCAAGTACCGCAATTTCTCTAATAACCCGGTTTACATTGATTAATTTAATAATCGATCTACCGCTTGTCACTCCACTGCACTGCACCATGTTGTTTGCTTTGTAAATACATCATCTGTGTTACTGCGTCTGGTGACCGACATGCGCAGTTTAAAAAAGCCGAAAGAAATCTGACTAAGGTGTTTACATGCTCTAATAAATAGAAAGATTAAGCAGAAATCTAGTTGTGTTAACCGGGTTATGCTTACTCGGATTATGACCTTACCCCAATTAAGATAATCAGATAAAGGCGTTTACATGACAATTTCAGTAGTTGGAGTATTGCCTTAATCGGGGTAAGATTGAGTTATTAGTGTACATGTAAACATACTCACTGACTTGCAGGGATCAAACCTGTGACTTTTGGGTTATGTCTCTAACCATTAGGCCACCCGGTCACATACATACCTGAAATATTTTGAGAATTCTACAAAACAAACCAACAAACACAACTCCATTAAATCATGGCGGAATGAAGTAATGGTATGTTAACAAAGCACAGTATTCACAAATACAATACTACATTTGCAATTATGACAGTGAGTTTCAAAAGTGTCTCTCTCTCTCACTCACACACACACACACACACACACACAAAACGCAGCATTCTTGGTTTTCACTCTGCAGTGGGAACACCCATCCCTGTTCTGTGGAGGTTGATATCCTGCTCTCTGATGCACCACCAGCATGTGGCGCCAGAGACCCATCTGTTTGTATCTACTCCAGTCCTCCTCTCAAGCAACTTTATGGGTTCCACATCACCTACATTATGGGCAGATAGGGCGCAGTGACTGAAGGGTAGTGTGATATGTCATCAACCAAGAAGGCGGTTATCAGTCTTATGTCAGATAGGGGTGGACGATCTGATGATTTTACATCTTCACCGGTTAAGATGTTGTCATGATTTGCCTTCACAGGGAGATCGTGGACATTGTGATATATTATAGTAGCCTATAATCTGCGCATAATTTCCATTCATAACTTTCACCGTACTAGTTTACATCCGCTGCTTTCACCCAAGTTTTCACCTAAGTCACTGCGTAACTTTCCTATTAAACTGAAAGCTTAAAATGTCCTGGATCAACACCTTGTTCGAGTGCATCATTGAACAGCCAAAGGGATGGACTAATGCTGCCTTCAAGTGATGTTGGAAATGTCATAATTACAAGTTGAACACACCTGAACGACCCTATGATACCCGAGTTATACTGAGCATGGATGCCCTGTCAACAAGTAATGGTAAAAGTGATGTATTATATTATTATGTTATTGTTTGGCGTTCTATTTAATAAGTAATATTGTTGTATGTTTATTTACTGTATTGTTAAACTTTTACTATCACACATTTATTTATACTAAATTAATTAAAACATCAGTTATATGATGCACATTTTCCTCCTCTTTATTCTGCCGCCGCAGCACAAATTAAAGTAGCTTCATGCTGCTTGATTTCAAAAATAAAACGGGCATTAAAAAAAACGACTTTTATTACATGGTTCATTTTGTTATTTCCCACCAAAAGCACTTGAATGCACAACAAGTTACATGACTTCTGAACTCCGAAGAAGGAGCTTACAAGAAACACTTGAAGGCAGCATCAGACACCCCTACTCAAGTCATTTGAGAGAAGCACTTGAAAAGAAAAACAATGGCAAGAGGTAACGGATGGTCTATTTGTACATCAGAGCCCTATTTCATTTATTCATGACTGGAAGCTGTGCAGGGCTTTTGAAACTAGAATTCATTAAAATAGGTCTGATAACCTACTTTGACCGTTCCTGATGGTCAAGTTATTCTACTTGTTTAATAAACTCAAATTTCATAGCATCTTTTTTTCTTATTGTCATATACTTTCTTTTAAGGCTGCAAATGGAGTACTGTACTGTTTCCATTTGGGATGTACGTTTCAGTAACCTGCAGTAACCTATTGTGAATCATATCGTAAATTGTGATAGTATCTGAAAATATTATGAAATGTTATTTTATCCATATCACCCACCCCTAGTTTCATCTGAATTTCATGGTTTCAATATCAAACGTTTATCCAGATGCTGTGAGATCTGGTAGTTGGATGCAATTAAGATGCAGGGTTCCTACGTAGCTCTGGAAATGTATGGAAAGTGAATTTGATCATTTCCAGGTCTTGGAAAGTTTGGAAATTGCACAAACATCTAAAAAAAATATTATTGTTTTGTCCTAATACATATTAAACTACACATTTCATGTAGTTGTAGACCCACTGCATTTTCAGGCATTGTGATATTTGTTGTTGTGAAGAATAATCTTCAGCTATAGTGTGATAGTTTTGAACTGGTAGGAACCCTGAAGATGATTTCGAAGGCTCTTTATCTGTTAAATTTCAATATCTAGAGTGTAAAGATTACACTCTATATCCCTTCTACTTGACTTTTCCTTGTATATCTAAGCTCATATTTCAGACTTCACATTCTGTATTGTCTTCCACTATCACTCAACACTTCTTGTCTCATCTACCATTTTTGTGTTTATGGTCTCCTTAGTGTCTGTCTTTGTCTGTCTTTTCATGAGTACTAACTTCTTCCCTTTCCTACTTTGTATTAACCTAAGCTTTTCTTTCTCCTCCTCTCCCTTGATGGCTTCAGCGCTCGCTATGGGAGCCCCAAACGACAGCTGCAGTTCTACAGGTACCTGTCTGTCTGTGTATCTGTCTGTCTACCACTCACTCTTTTTATGTCAGAGCAAAGTTAGTAAAGTTGAGCCAAAAACTGTATAGAAGATAGATACAGTTGTTGTACACTCATAGATGAGGAGTGAGACATTGGCGGAGCTGGTGTGGGGAAAACAATCCATGTCTGTGAGAGTCACTGAGTGACAAGAAACACAATCCAGATCCGAGCTGCTACATATCTGATAACGTATGTAATGCAATATCTTTAAATTACATAGTTGTTGGTCCTGAAAGATGGGCATGGGTATGTTGATAAATTAAATGGATGAGTGTTGTTCATATATTACAAATTACAGAGTGGATGAACGATCCAACTCAATGGCCGGAGATATCATTCTTTGACGTTTTCTGTTAGCTGTCTGATTAAATCTCCTGGTATGGAGGATTTTTCATGATCATTTTTTGCAGCGTTTAACTGGTTTAGATTTTATGATTTAATTGATTAGTATTATTAAGTCAAATAAATTATAAATCTGGGTTTTCCAACTTGCTGGTGGTGCAGAATGCCACACTGCAACTTTTCTTGTCACGTTAACGTTTTATCAAATGCAATATAAGAGATGAATACATTTGGACTGCATCTGGGCTTATAATATGGCCAACTGTGCAGTGTTCTCCCTCACGGGTATAGCAGAGGGAGATGATTTTACATTTTTGTTGGTGTTCCCTGTCTTGCCAGTTGTATTTATGTTTTTCTACAGAAGAAGACGTTTTAGTTAACTATAATAACCTTGCTGTAGAGACTTGCTGTTCTGTCATTGAGGACTGTACATCCATTAGTAAACCTCTGCTGCACAGATAACACTTAGCATCTACTATTTAGCTGGCAATGCACTATCCAACTTAAACCTGATAGGGGTGCAGATGGATTTAATTCCAAGGTTGCTTGCAACATTTTTGAATCAACAATTACAGTAGGATTACGTGTTTTTAGCTGTGACCAGCAGCTATCATAAGTCATAAAACCGCACTGCGCATATAGATCCGCGGGATACAGAGATACGATACCTATACGTTTCTCAAGTTATCTGACATGCTCAATTTAAAAGATAGCATTTTTCCAGGAAGATACTAAGATAAACATTATGCCCCACACCAAAACGAATCTTCTAGTTTGATAACATTGATTGATGTTGCACACAGTCAAGAATAGGACTAAATAACAGATAATTGATTAGGCCTATTCATGAACATCCTTATTAGTGACTGCACAATATAAACAAGTATAGGTCTACTTTAGGTTATGACTTGTTACAATGGCCCCAATAAGGTTAGCCAGCATACTGTCTTCATTCATCCTTTCAGTCTTAAACTGCAAAATTTTTCTGATTATACTGCACTCATTTGGAGTTTAACCCTATATGTCTTGTTCTGAAAGCCAGATTATTTTATTCGGTGTTGGTGATGGGACGTTGTTCTCTTAAACCTGGGTAGCTTGTGTAATTGGCCACTCCTCTAATGGTATACTTTTAGATGCCCTGTCTTCCTGCTGCTTTAGACTCGGATCATGTTTTATAATCTTATATGAGGCCTTATTCTGCTGATCTAGTTATAAAAAACCCTGACGATGTGGATGTGCCCGTAATGAGCTCACTATCTGATTTTTATCCTGGCGCCTTGCACATTTCTGTCCTTTTAAAGTGCAAACCGTCCCACGAGCTGCTGCTCTGGCATAGGTGAAGGGGATCGATTAAACCCCCTATCTCTGTCTGTCTATCACTCTGACAGCCTAACGGGCTGATGCTGGGAAGGGACGTTTTCTCCTCTTCAATCATTTCAGCATTGTAACACAGCACATGTAGTACTGCAAACAGGATGTCTAATATATTGTTTACTAGAAAGTAAATACATTCTTTAAAGTTGCATCCCAATATGATGGAATCCAAGTCTGTGAGTCTACCTGCTGCTTTGTCTTGTCTACTTTACCAAGATCTTGGCTATCTTTTGTGCACATCTTGCATTATGCCTACTTTTTTATCTCTCGGATGAGAGTTTTGTTTTGTTCTCTACCAGAGTTTTGTTCTTTGGTATGTGGACTAGATCAGTCCAAGGCCACTTAATGTTAGGCTATATACTGTAGTTCTATACTAAAGCTTTTAGTACAGTATTTCCGGCTCTGGCTATCGTTAAACCATTTTACAGGGGAGTGAGTGCTTTCCTAATGATGGAGGTCCTTGACCTTTGACCCCCTATCTCATGCAGTCATTTCACTCTCATCGCTTGTGGAAAAATATATATTGTAAATAAAGGCTCTTATAGTAAGTGCTTCATTTAACGTATCACAGGTATATACAGTTTAGCTTGCTTATGGCTCATCCTACTCAGTTTAGGTTTAAACCCAACAGATATTAGTGGTTGATTAACATAATATATTTATTTAAAGTAAGCAGACTTTCATTTTGCATTTCTTCACATATGCTGAGCTAAAAATATCTGATTGTCTGATTTAAAAAATAAATAAATAAAAAAACTGACAGAAAGACGTTAGTGCGTCATTAATGTCATTTCATATAACGTCTAGGCCTAAGATTCATTTTCTTATTTGGACTTTTTTTGTTTTTTCTCATCACCTACTGTCAATATTGCATCATGTTTTGGTTTCATGAAGACATCAGAATTCACATTATATTGCGTGTCATGTCAAAGCAGTGGCATAGTAACCGCTAAGCAGCTACACCACCTTATCAATACTGGTGCTTGACGGCTCTGTGTTTAGAGCCAGAGTTGTCATTATGTGGAACACTTTGATTCTGACCTTGACCTGAACACAAGGATACTGAGAATGCTGAGAGATGCCGTAGGAGAACCAATGTGCTTTAACTGGTGCTGGTGTGGTTTTCAGTCTGGGATGGTAAAGTATTGTTGTGGCTTAGTTAGAGCGGACTTGAACGTGCTTAGTGGTCTATCTTTTTCTGTGTTCGTCTATATGTGTGCATGTGTGATTGCTTGAGACTGTGTGCGTGCGTGTGTTTCATGTGCACACAACACTCAGGCCCTCATAATTGTCCGGCTCTTAGTATTCTTTCCTGTGGAACAACAATCAGAGGCTTTTAGCACAAAAGCTTTGGTGAATAATTCAGACCTGATATTATTTGCTGCTGTTAGCAGAAACAAGACGGGCCACTAAACGACATAAATGGATTTCTTCCATGAGATCTAACTGGGAGGGGAGGAGGAGAGGTGGTGGTTGTGGTGATACATTATGGTCCAAGTGGTGAGGGGAGGGAAGGGATGCACTCTCTCATTCACTAATTGGTTTAGACGTTTCCTAGTAAGACACTCCCAGTTTGGGTGGACCCGCTTCATCGCTGGCTGCAGTGTGTGGTTATAAGAGCAGACTGGCACCCCACAACCTCGCTCATGAGCCGACCCCCAAGAAATCGGGTGAGTTTGAGGAAACATTTGTGCTCATGACCGCATCAGGAGTGTGTGTGTGTGTGTGTGTGTGTTTTGTGTGTGAGGAGTTAGCAGAGTGATGAGTATGTGTGGGTGTGTGTATAGTGTAGTATGCAGCGGGTGCATGCTGCCTAGCCTGGAATCTCCCTCTCTTTCTCTCTCTCTCTACGGGGTGGGAAACCAGCGGCTGGGGGAAACTACGATGAGAACCAGGATGAATAGAGATTTTGTGAGAGAGATCCGAGTCCTGTGTAATGATGAGGTCTAGACTTTGGACTAAACAGATACTCTTGGCATTATATATAGTCTATATATAGTAATAAATACAAGGTTTGTGAGATTTAATGTTGGTTTTGTGACTATTTTAAATAAGTGAGTTTTAGGTGGAGATTTGATGTCAGTGTTATGGTACTGTAGCTCTCTGTGAGCTGGCTTGGAGAGAGGCAAGGAAACATGCTGTTCAAGCGTTGTATCAGTCAATAGACCTTTAAAGGATCAATACAGCTTAGACCTTACAGTGTATTTTAAATCAGCAGGGAAATGTGTCTTTTCCTCAGTCAAAGGTGGTGGCGATTCAGGGACAGAGTATTGACAAGGTGACCCAACAGACAGTAATTGTCTATATTAATCTAAATAGTAGTCTATATAATTGAATAAAGTTGTTATTGAATGAATTATTTTACATTGTATTTACTGAATGGCTAAATCTGTCCTTTAGTCATTTCAATTTGATCCATCAAACAGGCAAAAAGAGCTTTGCTCTGTCTTTGTTTCAATGAATACTTTGGCTAGAATCCCATAATCTCAAATGCATGAACATGGTTATGTTATATGCTGTGTTATGATATAGCTGAGATATGAGATGATCCGGGTATGTAATTTTTCATGCGTTTCCTGTTCTCAGACAGAAGGTTTTATGAATAGCCACAACCATCCATGTACCATTTTTATGCATAACAAGGGGGATAGACTGAACTTTTCTGTGGGATAAACTTGGCAACCTATTTTATAGAGCAACTGCTATTCAGGGGTAAATATTTTTTAATAAACGTGCTGTAGCTCAGCCTAATGGATATTAACTGTATTGATATCCAAAATGTGAATGTTCTTTCTACATTGCCCTCTCCAGGAAAGAGGTTTTGTGTTACAATGCTCACTAATGCATTGAGCATTTTGTGTTAGCAAGTAATGGTAGTAGAACTGAGTCAGTGCTGCCCTCTATTGGTAAAATTGAGTGCAACACTCTGCATCACTTGGGAAGGGGGGGTCAACAAGAGGTGTATTCAGGTCACTCAGTCAGTCAGTCATCAACACTTTGTGAGATGGCCTCTAGAGGGCGTCTGACCTATCACATACTGTATCCTGCAAGTGTATTCCAGGAATTAGCCTGTCCAACTTCGTTAATAGAGCTTGTAAATGAGATGGCATCTAGAGGGCCTCTTTGGCCATTGAATTGAATTGAATTGAATTGAACACATGCACCGTGGGCCTGTACAGGATCTGTGCTTGTTTATCCATCATTTACTTCCATTTTGAACCATAGAGGCTACAATAACTTAAGTAAACAAAATTAGGTATTAAACAAGAGGGAAGATGACCTGGTGGTAAAAGTGAAGAAATGGAAATGGTTTTTGGAAAATGGTTAACATGATCACTATAAGCTCCCTAAACTCCCGAACATAAACTAAAGCCCGACTTCTTATAAAAGATGTGTTTTGTGTGAGACTCTGTTTGGTGATTCCTTTAGCTCTTGCTGTGCCATCTATGTTTTGAACTCCAGTGAGACTTTAGTGGTATTCAAAGAAATTAGGTGCTGGCTTGTTCTCAGAAAGTTTGTTACTTGGCTCTCCCTCTTCATCCAGTCCGAATCAGAAATGAGACCGGGAATGGTGTCCTTGTTGCTTGGTGCATGTTTGAATGCCTCCTCTGTCTGCAGAAAGCATGTGCATTCTCTTTGGTCCTGCTCCTTAATCACCAGCTAGTCACCTGAATGCTCCCTATAAGTGTAACCCTGCCATTGTGTGCCTGTCAGGGGAGGGTGGTGCTGGGCTGTGTTGGGCGACTCTGATTACAAGATGCATGGCTGTGTGCTGCCCTGCACAGAAGAGCTCTTTATTATGGGAGCAGGTGCTATTTAAGGAGGTGGCTGTGCCCCGCTGCCTCCTCGATCCGTCCGTGGCCCCACTTTTTTCTGGCTCTGCACTGCACGGGTCGCCGCAACATCAGGAGGAGGAGGAGAAGGAGGGGGGGGTATGTTTGCAGGAGGGTACGGCGGTGGCCCCCGGGGGGGTCCCGGCAGG
>OMLI01088508.1:0-12006 GCA_900302605.1 Rondeletia loricata | reverse complement strand
GCCCCATTCTCTCTTTTCTCTCTCACTCTTTCTCAACCTCAATGCAGGCGCTTCTCCTCTAGTGTCTTCACTCGCCGCCAAACCCCAACCACTTGCTCTGACAAAATGGCTCATGTGTGCACCTATATACACATTTCAGCAGCGGCAAACATTGAGGGGCTTGTAGTTTTCCTCTGAGGAGATGAGAGTTGGAGAAGCACAGTTCTGTTATCAATAGATCCAGGGCTTCGGATTGGTTATGAGCGGTCGGCACCAAGTGAGTTAAAGAAAAGCCTTTATTTTCTGGTACAATGGCTGAGACACACAAGTGTTTACATTTCGAAAAGGTATTTTCCATTGCCTGTAACAGTTCAATTTCAATTGTTTCCACAAGGTCAGATGAGAAAGGATTATTGTGCATGTCACTGTGTCTGAATCATTCTTTTGATTTCTTTTGCTACCAACTCAACAAAACCGCATGCCAGTGGCCAACAGTGAGTAAACGAGAAGTGGACACAAGGTGTGAAAAACTATATGATCTACAGCTATATCTGGATGTCTCCAAAGCTTTCCCACAATAAAGTTTACCACCAATGCTTACTGTAATGATGTCATGATCCATTAACTTAACTGTGTAATCTGCTCTTATATTTAACAAGGCGTGTAGGAGAGTTGTCACTGGGGAACATTTTCTGTCCTGGAAAAAGTTAATTGTTGGGGAAAATGTCCTGATGCAAGTTTGTTCAAGGGAATTGCAAAGCGTTTGCTGGCTGTTGCCTCAGTCTGTCACCAGACACAGACACATTCTGTGTGTTGGGTGACCCTCAGGGATGAATCACAATGTCTATTTCATGGACAAATAAATACTGTAATGTCAAACACTGTCCACTGTGAGTGACCAAACACAAGCCTGTAAAAAGTATTTTTTGTGATATGAAATGACTGCAGTATAACAAGTGGGCTTAAAGGCTTCAGGTCAGTGCATCATCACTTTTTCTAATCACTTTGCATTTCTGTAAGGATCAGATATACTCAACAAAACAAAACAAAGAAATGGAATGAAATAGATCACTTCAGGTTTCAGTTTGCTGATCAAACGCCCATTTTGGAAATGGCTCTCAAGATGGTTTATTCTACCATAAAATGTATGGTTCAAAATTCAGTGAAAAAGAAAAGGACAAAATGTAATTTCCTGTAAAAACATATTTGTATTATTATTATTTATTTATTTATTTTATTTTACAAACTGTCATTTTCAATCAAACCAATTTGTACTTTGAATTATACAGCCTTTATTTACCCAGGTTAGTCATTTGGGATACGATATTTCATTTCAAACAGAGGCCTGGTCTCAGATATTGTTGTTGAAAAATGGTTTTCTAATGCAGCAACATGACAGACATTTATGAAAGGGAGGTGGAGGAGGTGGGGGTGGATAGCCTGGAGGGTAACATGTAGGTACATTAAGCTCAGCAAGTGGTCAATAATGCTTACCCCTCACTATTGAGAGGCAATTGAGAGGAATGTTGGTGTGAGTGTTAATGTGTGTGTATGTGTGTGCGCTAATACATGACTGAGGAGTATGGGGGTTAAAATGCGTGTCTCTGGGGAGCATGTTATTGACCGTTGAACAGCACAAATTAATTTTCAACAAGCCTCTTCAGTTGAACAATGGAGGTGGATTATTGTTGCAAAGCGAGGGCCTCGTGCGCTTCACCCCAGGGTCCACTCAATGGATGACTGGCTCCCCTCTTAGCGTGCGTTCACATCAGTGGAGCTACACCGGCTCTGTATTGCAGTTAGTGTATCAGGACAGTTATTTTTGTTGTAACTGCGAACCGTGCGCATCCACTTCATATCGTAACACGGAGGTGTGTTGACAGAAAATAGCTTTTGTTATCTCCCAAATTCTTTTCCCGATGACATTGAGCGCAGTCATTATTTCCAAAGTCTCGTCCTCGTATAGATTTAAATGCGCCCGTGCAGTCGGCGTGCCGAGGCTGAGGAAGTCAAGCAGCCGAGTTAAACAAGAGGCCTCATTGTTAATGAGCATCCCGGCTTATTAGTTTGGTTTTGATCTATCGGAGGCGGCTGGGTGTCATCCCATCGCTTGTTTTCCCTCTCCCACTTTGAATGGTACAAGTGACAAAAGGCCTCCCACACACAGTAGCTGGCGCAGTGTGATCGCTGCACGCTGAGACACAGGGAGGTGTCAGCGCTAATCTCCTTTAAAATGGCTCTCTTGTCTTACATCCGACGCTCACAGCGTATCCTCAACACCGTAATTGTGTCGGCTCCGCGAGACTTGCCGTCCCACTTTTACACCACTTTTGTCGCATGCAGCGAGTGTGCGCCAGTGAAGTTGTGATACATTGCACTTGACTGAGGAGTTGAAAATCAGTGAAATGTTTTTATTCTCAGCCACATCAGTCTTGCGCTTTCTAATCTCCCATCACTAGAAGAGGTAATAAGAAGTAATATGCAGTACAAAAACACAATCTGCTCCCATTGTTAGCCTTGGGATAAAGCCACCTTGTTAAGTATATACTCAGGCAAAGTGATTGAGACTTGAATCTTACAAGGGCTTAGGAATACTAATTGATGCCTGCCTTTCCTCCAGGGCTTATATTCAGCACCTCGTAAAGAAATGGGAGCTGAATTTGAGGTTTTATTTTAGGGACAAGTCATGTTTTTCTTTGGCAACTAAAAGGAGACTGACTGCTGCTTTTTAAAA
Source organism: Rondeletia loricata (assembly GCA_900302605.1). NCBI lineage: Eukaryota > Metazoa > Chordata > Actinopteri > Beryciformes > Rondeletiidae > Rondeletia > Rondeletia loricata. Next base: position 9,293 of record OMLI01088508.1, on the reverse strand, counting down.
TTGATTATGGTGATGTTTGTCTCCGATGTGACGTCTCCACCCAGTGTGTTAGTGCCTTAGACTCCCTGTATCACTGTTAAGCTCTCAGTCATCACTGTACCTTGTATGCTCAGACTTATTCAGTGGTAAATGGCTATATGTAAGGCCGTTAAGAGCGCTCATTTAGTGAATTTTGTACTTTGTACTTACCTATTATGTGATTTTAATTAAATTTTGCTGTACTGTATGTTGTCCGTCCTATCATTTTAATTTATATTTTTTTAATGATGCTGCTTTCTTGGCTATTTATAGTCTCAGTGGAACTACCTGGTTAAATACAGGTGAAATAAATTAAAACATCAGACATTTTTGTCGTGCTAATTTTGACTGCATGTCTCCCCACCCTCACGGTGTCAGGCTTGTAGAGCTAACAGTAGGTTCTTCATGCAGCAGACTCCAGATAAAGCAGAACAGATGTTCCACAGTGACAGTGGCCTCTGTGTTATTACACAGGATAGGTCAAGGTCAGCTCAATAGAATCACCTCTCGTGCAGGAAGAAGACTGTTAAGGAGAGGAGGACGCAAGGACAGAGATACAGCCGTTTGGCATTTGGAAAAGCCGTTTGTTGCTGTGGAATTTTCTTCTCCTAATCCCTAAGCGGGGAACTCGGTTGCTGTGTTTCTGCGGTATTCTGTAAATATGGGAGAAGGCCCACAGCTGAGGTAGTTTTCCCAAGGTCACAGCATGGGATGATGAGGAGCAGAGCTGACTTCGTGCATCTGGACTTCATTATAGGAGGCTGGAACATGCTCTGCTATCATTCCTGCTATCTGCTGAGGGAGATGGAAGACAGTCTCAAAGTCCAACTTAGGAGGGGTTGCCTTCCATCTGTCCTCATGTTAGGGGGTTTGCCTGCCATCTTCCTCTCATTTTCCCTTTTTTTAAATTCGACTAACTTTATCTTTATCTGTAAGTCTGCCTCTGAAGTGCTGTGTGTTTATTCTGAATCCATGCTTGGCATACTTGTCGAGATTGAAGTGCAGATTGAAGTGCTTTCACTTCGTCTGCTTTACTTGGATGACACCCCAGCCCCCTTTTTTCTTTCTTGAGAAAGTTTCTTCTTCCTCTCCCATGCCTCGTTGATGCCCCGGAAAAGTCAGAGCTAATGTCAGAGCTCTCCCCGTCTCGCCCCCAGGACAGAGAGCACCTAGCCACATGCCTCGTAGGCTCGCCAGGAGCACAGCGCCTCTGAACTGACTGATTGCCACTCCGAATTTTTTTTTTTAATCCCACACTGTTACCATTCTGCCATTTCCTGGCATGCGCGCAAACATTGAGCACATCAAAGGAGCTCATCCCCCGTCCCACCTACCCCTCTCCACACCCTCAGCAAGCCACCCCCATCTATACCCCATTCCCTGAATGCCCCCTATCCTCCCGCCTCCCTAACCAGCCTGCCTCCCTCCTTGCCCATTGTAAATTTTGCAGATGAAATCAAAGAGACTAATTTTCACCGCCGCGTCAGAAGCGGTGCACTGGACCATGTGGCTAAGAGGAAAAATCAATGCAGCCCTAAGTGGTAGATCAAACTCAATATGTAGGTTTGGATTGAGCCATAGTGTCTTCATTACGCCAAATAAATCTATCTTTCTCTGTTGAGTGTGTGTGTGTGTGTGTGTGTGTGTGCGTGTCTGTGTGTGTGTGTGTGTGGTTCTTTGAGGACGTGGGTCCAAGGTTGCGGAGGCTGTATTTATTCACATTGGCTCGATATGTGCGTAGAATTAAATGTCCTCTCCGAGTAAGCGATCTTTATGTATTCTGAGCTGCCTCAGTTCCTTTGGGCACCTAGCCTGAAAGGGGAAGGCTTAGGTTATGGTAGTGTTATATGCCTTAACATGGAATACAAGTTCTACATAGCACTGCACATTCAAAACGCAGTCGATGATGCCAGTTATGACAGTAACCCTCACCCTTGATCAGCTGCTGCCTGCGTACTCATAAACTGGCAGCGTGTTAAGAGCTTACCTGTACAGTTCACTGTCTGATTAGAATGGCTGTGAATGTGAAGTATGTACTACTGTGACTATTTCATTCCTGTCCTTGTCGCATTGTTTCCTGGTTAGCTGTAATTTATTGAAATGGAAAAAGCAAGTAAACACATTTCTGACTTCATTTGATATGCCATTGCTGGACCTTGTTCCATATCAAAAAAACAACAGGGATCCATTATTGATATCTGGCAGCTAAAGTTGCATCACCTTGAGAGTTCCGAAGGTGAAAAACAACATAGCACAATTGGGTGTTTTTTTATTTCTTTATTTCTTTCTATTTCCCTCTAGTGAGATGTCACTTCAAAAACAACCCGACCAAGGAGTGTTATTATGCTGGGAGAATGTCAGCCAGTTACAATAGGCTGCTTAATGAGGTAGTGTGGCAAACTTTCAGGCAGGCCATAATATGAATTATTTGTCATTGGCTCTGTGTGTGTGTGTGTGTGTGTGTGTGTGTGTCTTTGGAAAGGGCCCAGTGTAAAGCGGGATGAAGGCAGGCCTTGATGGAGAGATGTGGCACTAGCCTGGGGGCTCGCTCCACTGTGAGGGTAGTTAGCTCGCTGCACACCGCCATCATTAGGGACTAGGGCACTTGCGCTGGGAAGGTGACACACATGCCCACATTCAGACAGTAGCACATACACATATACCTGTATCTATACCTCACCTCTTCTCTCTCGTTCTCTCTGTCTGTCTAGGCCTCACTCTCTCTCTCAAGTGATTTATTCCCTGTAATCACTGAGACCATAGTCCCCACATGAAGCACTATCCAGTTGGAATGACAGATGAATTAAACAATGACCAGGCTGTAGGTTGAATCCTATAGTCAACTTTCAACGTGCAATTAGTGTGATTTTTCTCATAGCACAAAATGACCATAATATATCTGCAGGGGATTGATGGGGTTGTTGATTGATACCAAGGACTTTACTTTTGATTATTTGTGTCAACCACCGTAAACTGTGCCAGAGACCTGTCGACGGTGTTGCAATTCCTGGTTTGCAGATAGAGGTTTACAAAAGTCTGCGATTACTTAATGCCCCTTTAATAAGAGACCGTGGTCTCGTTCACCTCCTGCGCAGCACATCTTGGACTATATTAGTCATAACTGCTACTGATTGGATCATTGTGGTTTGGATCACTGATGTGCAAGAAGAACCCATTCATGGTCCTCTAGTCAATGACAGCTGTGCACTTTATTTTAGGATGCTCTTAAAGTCACTGTTTAGATCTGCCGTCTAATGCAGTGGTTCTCAGCCTGGGAGTCGGGATCCCCCAGGGGGTCACAAGATAATTTTGGGGTGTCGCGAGATGATTTATGGGATAGGAAAAAAACATGTATCTACTAGACAAATGACTATTTTTTCAGATTTGTCTCTAATTTTAGCTTTTTTCTTGTGAAAAACTGAATCGTTTTCAGCATCTAGGCCTCCTCTGATAATTTAATGAAACAACCTGAAAAGGGAAAATCATTCTTTGGTTGAACTGTTCACCGCTCTGCATACGCATGCCTGTGACGGGGGATCTCTAATGGGCATCGCTTCGCCAAAAAGGTTGAGAACCACTGATCTAATGTAGTGTAATACAAAGGTGGAACACCATAGACATTCAAATCTATTTTTTCATACAGCTCTACTAGTAGAGGCCAACATGTTGTTACCCATAACTGCTGCCAGAGTACAACTTCATGACCCTGCCAGTGAGCTCGGCTTTGCCTTCAGATATGAAAAGCGGTGGAGCGATCACACTGGGGAGGATTGCAAGTATGAGGAAGACTCAAGCAGCCCAGTGATGCTGACAGTTGAGCGCTGGAAAAAGGCTCTGTGTATTCTGGTTTGAATCGTGGAAATTTCATTCTTCTTCTTCCCCTCTGTGTAGTTGATCGTGTCTTTCATTGTCCCTCTTATCGTAATCTATTGTAGTGCAATACACACAATATGGCCTTAATGGATCCACAATATTTCTGATTAAAGATGGCCTTGTTGCTGGCACGCCAGCATTGTGTACCAAATTGTATCAAATGTTCCCTTGTGTGTGGTAGCCCACATTTCTCAGATAAAAGAGACTCTTTCAAATGGTAGAGAAGAGAAAATCTCTCAAAATATCCACCTTTCATGTGCAGCATTTTGTTCTTCAAGGTTAGAGGACATTTGTTATTGAATAAAGAGCGGGATAATTCCTCCAATAATTAGTTTTGGAAGGGAAGAAGATCTTCAGTCTACAGTAATTCATACTCCCTAATGCAAACACAAATCAGAATCTAAATTTTTCAAAGGGCTTCCAACAAGGCCTTTTACCTGCACTGCAGTGTAATGCTCTGAACTCATTTCTTTCTTTTTTTGTATCACATGTATTGAGGACATAACACTGTTCAGTTACCTTCTACGGGGAGAAATTGCTCCATCATTTGAAACATTCAGATAGTAATATGAAATACTCTCAAGATGGCAACAGTTAACTCTAAAAAGAACAGTAAAGTAAATGTAGAGGCGTAACAGTCAAGTTCAAGCATAACCACAAAAATTTCCTGAAAATGATCACAGAATAGAGTATTAGACAGAAAGGCAATGACGTTCTTTTGGACTCTGCTAAACACCAATTTACAGCAATTCAACATTGATAAAAGAGGCAGCCAATAGGTTTTTTTAAGTGGAAAGACTTGATGTTTGTAATTTACAAAGGGCTTATCTTCAAAGCCAAGTTGAGGGGAGTGGGAAGGGATCGAGCGCTCTGTGCAGCGTGTGAGCGCTGTTGCAGCAGTTGTCGATCCGGAGCGTCTTGGTGCCAAAGTGGGGCAGAGAATTTTCTTCATGGATGAAACTTTCTAATTGGCAAACATATGAAATGATGAGCCGAGGCCTTTTAACATAAGTGTTTGGGAACATTTTGGCATGTGGAAATGTAGCCTGAAATCTAAGAAAATATGTAAAAATATGTTGATATTTTCTTTCATATTGTCCATTTCAAATGTATCATTTACATAATTAAATATCATCAGAAAACTGATTTTTCTTGTTTCTATTTGTGTGGTGAGCAAAAAAGTCAATTTGCATCAATTTGATTTTGGATAAGAATACTATTTCTACCAATTAAATATACCAATGACCTCCAGTCCACACACACACACACACACACGTACACACACACACATGCACACGCACACACCTACACCTACACCTGCCTACCTTTTACAGCTGTCATCCCATTCCTCAATGCCACAGCAGTTACCTCCAATCAATGTAACGTCGTCATGTCATCCAGGAGTCCCAGGCCACTGACAAAGGCATAGCCGAAATAATTAGAAAGCTACATCGCGTGACACATCATCCCTCTCCTCAAGCACACATGTGCATGCACATACACACAGACAGAGGAGCTTGTCTGTGCTTCAAAGTGCTCCAGCTCGGGGAGTATTCTTTCCTCAAGGCCAGGTGTGGATGAAGTGACAGTAAGAGGAAGTAGAGATCACACTGCAGTCCGTCTACCTTCACCTCCTCCGCTCCCCTCTTCTTTCTCAACCTCTTCACATACTTGTCTGGGTAGTGCAAACTTGTTGTCATAAGAGCTTTTTCGCCACTCCTGTCCATGGAAGAGAGAATTGCGTGCAGACTCGATGATAAAAAGCTCTTCTTTTTTGAGAAATGACTCTGTTGTAGTTCGAACCTTATTGACGTGACCTCAGAATTCTTTAGCAAGCTGGCTTAAGTATGTCTGAAGAGAGATCCATTGACTCCAGTTAATCTCTGGACACATAACTTCCATGAAACGTCCATGACATACGGTAAAGAACAAAGAGCATTGGCTTGGTATTCCAATCAACAAATACCTACTGAAGTTCATTTTAAACCTATGAAAATAGTCAGCACCACTGATGCCTTCACTCCCTGATGAAGGTCATAGCAGGGCCAAAACGCATTGGAGTTGGTTTTAATATGTTCTTTTCAACTAGCCATGTAATACAAGCTTTTAAATTTGGAACTGAACGCAACAACTCCAAACCAAAGAGCACCTTCAACAAATTCTTCCACACACACAAACCAAGCACAAACACACTATCCTCTCTTTTTTGAACATCTTTTTCAACCTAATTTGGGGAGAAAACAAGAAAAGCATTGTAGAAGACATTATAAATCTATTAATTTGGACATATTTGAAAATATCTGGTGTGCACTGAGCGACTCTTTCATTCCCAGCACTTGAGATTGGAGATGTTTATGCTGAGCTACAGCCACTTCCTTCAATTGGCGGCATACCTTCCAATTTTGTCCTGCCACCGTGATCGGGGTCAGGGGTATACGCCTCTTTTTTTAATGACATCCTAACCATCTTTTTGTGTTTTTTGTTTGTTGTAACCTAGGGGACATATTTCACGTTGTGCAATGTTTTCTGATTTGTCTGTATGCTTGCCTGCAGCGATGGCCTTCGACATTGTTCCTCCACGCCACACTCACATCAAAAGACGCCATTTCTTTTACTCAGGTACACAAAGCCTTCTTTGCTCCTCGAAATGTATTAGAACCGCCACGGACGCTTCAATGTTACTCGTCGCTAGTCTAGCGGTATACAGTTCAAGGGTATGGCCCACACGAATGCACTAAGAGTGTGCATACTGTATACATTCAAAGGGAACAAAGAAGAGTCCCGTGTTTGCTTGATCACGACTGAACCCATCCCCCTGGTTGCAGTTCTTCTCTGCTTGGTATTCAGTGGAGGATGTTCTATACAGTACGGCCATGTTCAAGTACAACGTAAGGCTCACTGCATGCTGCATGTCAGCAACACTTTGATACTTTTTGGTGTTTTGCTTGGCTACTTTGTAGATTTAAGCAAACTTCAAATACATGAGAAATTCACTTTGGTCTCCTTGGTGCAGGGAGAGTGAATCTATAAAATGTGACACACACACACATACACACACACAGAATTCTTGCAAAAGTTGTTGTTGATCCATAGACAACTTCACGTAAGTGGAGACCCCCCCCAAACAACACAGCCTGCCTTGACTACAGTGTAATCCCCTTGTGCTGTTTCTAATACAGAAAATTGCACACAGAATTCTTCCCACTACTGCTGATAGAATTCCACTGGAGGAATTGAAATGCTTCAAACTGTATTTCACAGATGAAACGGCAAGAAAGGTACATGCCTCAATAACCCAACATGTAAAAATGAAATCAAAGGTAGAACTTATAGCCATCACAATGTTACGAGCAATTCTGAATGGCTGACTGAGTTGAGGGCCATCTTGTGTGGATGTCTTCAGAACACTGTAAATACTTGAGTTGCCAGTTACGCAGGCAGACAACCACAATACAAACACATACAAGACCGTGTGTCAGCAAGAACCCGTCCTGCTGAAGTGTCCTTCAGCAAGATGCTGAATCCCTACCAGCTGACCCTGACCTCGACCTCTGACCTCCAGGCGGAGGGGGGCAAGCGGACGCAGAATTTCCCTACGGGGATCAGTAAAGTATCACATTATTTACATTATTATTAATTTAGGGGAGGACTAGCAGGCCAGTGTCAAGGTTTTTTTGGACTGTCTGGACTGCATTGATCAGACCATGATAACATCAGATTCTTAAATTGAGTGGTATTCTCTTTTAAAGGCTACCAAATGTCTCTTTAAACGAGGCTACGTGGCTGTTTTACCTGATGTCAAAGGTTTAAAAAAAAAAAAATCCCATAGCATGTTTGTTACAAAAGTAGATGAGTGAATGGAGTTCGAGTGATCTCTGTGATCATCTGGATGAAAGTTTATCTTTTCCATGATACCCAATAAATGCATATTGGAAGTTGGTAAGGGTCTGGGCTCGTCTCTCCTCTCTTTGAAAAGAAATGAAAAGACAGACCGTGTCAGAAACTACGTTGTTTGTGGCGTATTATTTTAGAACAGGAATACATTTTTACAATGCATCAGTTTCAAGTTCAAAAGAGAACACCTATTGTTTTAAGTATAGTGAAATGTATGATGGATTGAGAGGCGGACAGCTGCGTATTGTAAAGTATTGTTCTGGTTTGCATCTGTCCAAGTAGAAAAGAGAAAAGTGTTATCTGTGGAAGTGTCTCATTAATAACAAGTTTCCTTGGTTTACTGAAAGGTCTTCTCTGCATTCACTTTCCCCCCCCAAAAAATTACACTTGTTTGTTCACAAGAACTTTTGACTGGCCATATAAACAGTCAAGGATTTCTTCAAACGCTTCTCTATTAGTTTAACCAATAACAATGTCTGACCTTTGTTTACAAGGTTGCTAGTTTTTGATGTAATTAGTCCAAATCTTGCCATTGTATTTCATGAACCTTGATACAGTATTTGCAATTTTTAATCAGTGGGATGGTTCTCAAAAGACAAGTGATCACGGTTTGACTTACTATTGCAAATGAGTTATTTCAGGAGGATTTCAAAATGACTAAGTTCTATTTTCCCCTGATTCTATAGGTTATCAGTTGTAGAGGGAAACTGCACACATGAAGTTGAATGAGACGTGGTGCTGATTTAAAAAAAAATTTAATGCACTTGCCAGTGAATCTCAAAACAAAAGGTAGACACAAATGTGCACATACTAAGTTGCTTTTATTAATACAGAACTGCATGCTACAGAGACTGTACAGCATAAACATTTATTCATTACAAAAAAAACATGGTTTTTGGAACCATTTAAAATAACAGGAAAAAACAAACAAACAAAAAAGATAAGAGCATAAAATAGAACAGGAACATCACAGCCGTTAAGGAAACATTCAAACTATTTATCATTAGCATCTTAATAAACCAGAGAAGAAATCGACAGGTTACAGTCGCGTCATGTCAACTACAATGGCACCGAGTGGATGATTCTCTTGTAGCTTTTTTTTTTTTTTTTTACAGCCTCTTGCAACATCAACATGCCTATTTTTTCTATCTACCTATATGTAGTAGTGTACTTAAAAGTGGCAGTTTGTGTATTTTTTTGTATTTAATAGTTTTTTATGAACCTCCTAATATACATAATTTGGCCCTTGTGGGTTTATACAGTATGATGTCCGTCTTTTTATTAAGTTTAAATTTTAATATTTGACAATTTGCTACCAAACACATTTGTTATAGCAACATTTATACTACATACATAGCAATCTATGTAACGTCACAGCAAAGAATGGTATCCAAATAAAAAAACGAACAACAAAAAAAAGATCCCTACTGCGTGGTTAGAGGGGCAGAGAAAATTATCACAAAATTTGGCACGGAAAATCTGTACACGAATCTACAGTCTGAGAGATG
>OMLI01088502.1:0-12532 GCA_900302605.1 Rondeletia loricata | reverse complement strand
GGGTGGAGGGGGGCGGGTGTATGCAGAATGGAGTGAGTGAAACTCCACCTGTTAACACCAAAGTGCTGTGGCAGCACAGTGTTGTTGGAGCTAAGAGAATCGCTGAACAAAATATTTCATTCATGTGTCTACAGTTTGAAAATCAGCGCGCTACTTCCTGGTTTGTGGATGTTCAGCCACCAGCCTCCAGCTGGCTGATGCCTGTGTGACTTCTACCGTAATGCCTGGTGTACGAGCGCACGCTGGATTTCCCTTATGCAAGGCTATTAGGGCTCTGCGCCGCCTAAACAGTGCATACCGTAAAGCGTTATGCACAAACCAATGGACCAATGAACGAACCAATGAACACACAGAGCCTGGCTCTTATAGAGGAGCACCTAATAATGGGGGGAAAGGAAATAAAATAGGAATCTCCACTAGAAATGAATGAGTATTGTTCCCCATCCCCCCAAAAAACTTTAACTCTCTTTTCCATAATCGAGCCAAACTGAATTTAACCAGCGATTTGTTTTTCTTTTGCTCTTCACAGGATAAGCCCAACGCTATGAGTGTGTCTGAGCTCCATGAGGCCTTGTGTCTGGGCTCCGTGGCCGAGGAGAGGAGGCTGTTCATCCTGGCTGCCCAGCTGGGCTCTGAGGAAGCCCAGAAGAACTCCTGCCGCGGCCTGCAGGCCTTCCACGACCTCCTGCTCCAGCTCGTCTGATCTCCTTCCCCGGTGCAGAGGAGGAGGAGATGGAGGAAAGGAAGCAGAGGGTCACTCGGGAAGGCTTCCTCCTCCTACTCCTCCTCCTCCAGCTCACCTTAGAGGATGAGGGGGTGGTGGATAGAGGGATGGAGGTGGAGCAGAGGAGGTGACAGACGAAAGCCTGCAAAGACTTCTTCCTCCTCCCTCCTCCTCCTCCTCGTCCAGCTCCAGCTCGTCTGTGAGGAAGAGGAGATGAAGAGGACAGGAAATGAGACAGAGGAATATCTTCGTGGACCTGCTCTTCCTCCTCCAGCTCATCTGATCTCCCTTACTGAGAGGAGATTGAGACGAGGACAAGATAGAGGAGGAGGAGGTGTGAGAGAGAAGCCTTCCAGGACCTTCTCCTCCTCCTCCACCAGCATCGGTTCATCTGAGAAGAATAGGAGGAAGAGGAGAGAGAAAGGCTTTCCAAGACATTCTCTTCTTCCAACGCGTCTCATCTTACTCACTGGAGAAGAGGAGGAGGAGAATGAGGAGGAGGAGGAGGACAGAAGGATGAAGGTTTGTACAAGGAGTCTGTGACTCAAAACCACGAAGGGTTTGCCTCCTGCCAGCGACTTAGATCTTGGACCGCCCTCCTACACAGCAATTAATGCCAACCTGTGGCAGGTTTATTTATATACAGATACGTCAAGTTCTTAGTTTTGTTCAACGCAGGTCTGGTTTTGCGGTTTCCTGGAAACCTGTATGTGTTACGAGAAGTCCGCAGAGCTGAAGAGGAACTTTCACCAAGTCACACACCGGTGAATTCATCCACTGGGTTTTAGAAAGATGCTAGCCGACTACTACTCTTTTCTGAGATCTGTGAAGGGAGGGAATTTAAAGGGACCCCTTGACATTTTGAAGTGCTGTTGGTTATTAAGACACGTGTCAAATTGTGGGGGAAAGTTTCTCCATTTGTCATTTAGTTTCTTTACAGTGGCTTGTGAGCATTTTTAGCATTCCTATATTGAAACCAAGGGGCGGGGCTTCTGCTTCAGCTGCAAAGTGAAACATGTTGCATGTTGTATTATGTAAGCTATTGACTAGCTTACATTCATTTAAAAAAAAAAGTAACATTTGTGAAGATTACATTTTTTTCTTACTTGAAATATTTCGTATTGAATAGATATAGATATCGTTTTTGACCCAAGGGTTTTCAATAAGCTATGCTATGCTATACTAGCAATGTTAAAAAGCGGAAGAATCTTTTATCCTATGGTATGGATATGGTATCACTATAATGTTCCTATATATCCCATTATAATATCCCTACTGTATGTTGCAGAAAACTTTAAGTCTTCAATCCTGTTTAATGTTAAAAGTATTTAATGTATCTATACAGCAGCAGCAGAAAACATTGAAGCCATTGAAGCAAACAATTCAATTCAGCCTTTGCAAGTTGCAAACTTCCAGCTGGCTTTGCCCTTTGGTTTCAAATCGCTATCTATATACATTTTATGGACAAAACAAGTAACACAATGTTTCAATATTTCAAATGAGACTTTCCATCTTCAAAATTGTTCCATTGTAAGTACTCATACTTACATCCTAGTGTGGACTATAGAGGGCTTTCAGGTGATGTAACACACGCTCTGGCGGCCATATTGGAGGTCCTCAGCTCTTGGGCAACAGTGGCTGTGAACAGCTGATTGTGTTACTAAACATACAGCTTAGCCTTCTTAATAGCCATAGCCTTCTTAGCCTTTATGCTGTTTTTGACGGAACTGCTCATTTCTCCACTGATACGATCAATTTTGTGTTTCGATCATGTCAGCTTGTTAGCTAACAGCTAACTGTCAGTGTCATACAGTAAACACATCTGATTTGCGCACTCGCTAATGTATCTAGTAGAAACAAACAACATAACATACAATAATAATAATAACAATAATAAACGTAACTTATATAGCACAAAACAGAGTTTTCAAAGTGCTTTACAGAGAAAATAGAAAAAACAGACAAAGTTAAAAGCCAAACCGTAAAAATTTGTTTTGAGACGTGATTTAAAAATAGTATTCAGCCAATCTAACAATGGGAGGCAGATTGTTCCACAGTCTCTGTGCCATTACTGCAAATGCTCTTAGCACCCTTTGACTTTAGTCTGGATGTTGGAACAGCCAAGAGTCCTTGGTTTGAAGACCTAAGGTGCTTTGTGGTATGATATGGATGAAGCAATGTATTGTGCCTGGTCATGCAAGGTCTTATATGTAATTAGAAGAACTTTAAACTCAATTCTGAACTTTACAGGCACGAATAACCCGTTCAGTGTTGTGAAAAGACAAACAAATTGCTTATTTTGGCAATATTCCTAAATTGAAAAAAGCATGACTGTACCAACTTCTTGGCATGTTGTTCAAAAGTTATGTTTGGATCAAAGAAGACACCTAGATTTTTTGACACAGGCTTAACATTGCTTGTAAAAGAGCCTAGGAACTGCTGAATTTGTTTGGAAAAGCGTTCAGGACCAATAATAAGAACTTCAGTTTTTGCTGAATTTAGTTGGAGAAGGTTGTGAGCCATCCAATCCTTGATATCAGCCAAACAATCATGTAATATGGCCAGCCTACTGAAATCATTGGGATTAATTGATAGATACAACTGAGTGTCGTCCGCGTAAAAGTGAAACGTAATATCATGCTGACGAATAATTTGAAATTTTTCGTCAACAATGCTTTTATTTCTTCTCGGTTAGATTATTGCAACTCTCTGTACTCCGGTATCAGTAAAAGGTCACTCTCCCATCTACAAATAGTGCAAAGTGCAGCTGCCAGGGTTCTAACAGGTGCTAAACGCAGAGATCCCCATCATTCCAGTCCTTGCATCCCTTCACTGGCTACCAATCCAGTTTAGAATTGATTTCAAGATTTTACTGATCACATTCAAAGCGCAGCATGCTTTGGCCCCTAGCTACATCTCTGATCTTTTAACTCCCTATGAGCCAAATTGCAGCCTGAGATCCTCAGGCAGAGCTCTCCTGGCCACTCACAGCTCCAGGTTAAAGAGCAAGGGTGATCTGGCTTTTGCGCTTAAGGCCCGCAGACTATGGAACTGAGGAAATTAGACTTCCAAATTCAATATTAACTTTTAAATCACTGCTCAAAACTCATTTTTATGAGCTAGCTTTTTCACAATTAATTCCTCTTGTATCAAATTTTATGTTTATTTTATTGTTTTGTTTTATCTTGCTTATTTTTATTTATTTATTTTATTTATTGTGTTGTGATTTGATCTACTATTTGTTTTGTCGTGCTATTGTTTTATTATCTTGTCATTTTATATACTGTGAAGCACTTTGTAAATTGTGTTTTAGAAAAGTGGTATATAAATACACGTTTTTTATTATTATTATTATCATATAAATAGAGAATAACATTGGCCCAAGAATTGAGCCCTGAGGCACCCCACATGTCATTTTAAAGGGTGATGACGTAAAGCTACCAATTGACACTGTCAAATTCCTGTTGTAAGGATAGAATTTAAACCAGTTTAGGGCAGTCCCAGAGACACAGCACACCCAGTTTAGGGCAGTCCCAGAGACACAGCACACCCAGTTTAGGGCAGTCCCAGAGACACAGCACACCCAGTTTAGGGCAGTCCCAGAGACACAGCACACTGCCTCAATCTATTTATTAGAATAGCATGGTCAGTGGTGTCGAAAGCAGCACTTAGGTAAAGTAACACCAGCACAGTATCAGCACTCATCAACATGTCATTTGTGACACGGAGGACATTAATATTGGCTGCTTTGCTAAATTAGCCTGCTGGCTAGTTAGCTAGCTAACAGTTTGTTCAGGTTAACTGAGCTGACTCTTCTCAAGCTACAACTCAGAGTGTTTTGGAGTAGAGACTCGGGCTAAAGACAAGACAGTTTACTGAGTCACAGTAACCTACATCTGAAACAAATCTACCTGATCAGACTATTCACTTTTACTTAAAATATGACAATTGACCTAACCTTTCTAGCCTGGTTGTTATATATTTAGCCATCGTTTGTGCACAGACAATTCTCCCCTGGACCTCCATGATGGCGCCAGATGTGGTTTCTTGGAGGTTTATGATGCAACTGCAAAGCCTGTAGTTCCTGCTCTGAAAGAGTGCTGCTGTGCGCAGGCCATCAACAACAGATAGTAAATAAAATTCCCTTTGATTTTATTTAAGGGAACTAAAACGAACCAAGATTTTAGGGAACTAACAAAAATAACCCAACTAAATTTCAAAATGCCAAGGCATTCTGTTTTTAAAGGTGCTACTTGTAGCATTTTAACATCAATAAGTCACAGAGAATATTGGCAGCCTCTATACTGCATTTTACATTGTGATCCACCGGGTCAGATTCCACGGGAAATCTGCTGGATTGCTTTGTGGCACAAAACAGGGCGCTGTTCTTCCAGCGCTATCGGAGCTAAAGTTCTCTGAATTTCTCGCAATGGCAGATGGTGGAAGGAGTGAAAGGCTGTTGGAAAACTCACTTCCAACATCATCTTTCGTAAAGTGAAAGAGAAAACCTTTGAGTGAAGAAGCTCTTTCCTCTTTGCGACAAGAAGCAACAGGGATTATGGGAATTGTGGTCTTAATTTTGAGAAACATTAGCAGTAACAATGCCATTGGCGTGAGATAGAGGCTACCAATTGTCTCGACCCCGGTCTCATTTGTCTACGCCATACCAAGGTGTCACAATTATCTTGACGATGATATATTGATGTTTAAAAATGCTACACATAAGCACCTTTAGAAAAACAAAAGGACATGTGGGCAGTGTTTTAATGTTTTTTTTTATTGTTTATGTAGGCAGAGGGAAAGTAAGAAGGGAGACAGAGTAGGGAAGACACAGGAAAGAGAGTTCTGGCAGGATTGGACGCCAGGCCTGCGGGGGACCAAACCACTCCGTCTCTTCACATCCATTCACTTCAAATCCAGTTCTTTCCATAGTGGATCATTCTACGATAGTCTGGATGGAAGATGTACTAGACATGGACTAGTATCCGGTCAAATATCCATCCCTGGTTGTTTAAATGCAGGTGTGCGGCTTCAAAGCCCCTCTGTTGTAACGACAAACTGGAATTAGCTAGATTCTGATTTCAATTTCCACCGGATGTGAAGTTTTATTCTTTCGGACATAGCGCAGAAATGTTATTTTCACAGTAACCGAGGGTTAAGTGGATTGTAGTGTGTACACTGTTTCTATGACCAACTCATTGCTTTCCTTTCCGTTACGCTTTGTGATAACGGCACTGTTAAATTTGAATGTGTGCATGTGTTCCTGTTTTGCAGTTGACTTTTTCTTTAATCGTATTCATATAGACCATTGATAAGCTTAGATTCTTATCAGCTTATCAGTCTGAATTTCTAAAACTGCAAAAGTGTCCATTGGGTGATCTCTAAATATCTTGTATTGTTTGTTATTAGAATTTTCTTGAATCAAGTAACATTATCTCTAAATAAGTGGAGTGATCTGACAGATTTTAAGACATCTTCCCCCATTGGTGATGAGAAATTAGATTTTTAAGACTCAATAGGACAAAAGGTTCTTGTTAGTTGACTGTGAGACTGTGGCTGTTTTTTCTAAGAAGAAATGCCAGGCTCCGTGAAAAAAGAACCGCTTTACAGCACTGAGTTGGGAAAACAAGAGAGTATTTTCCCGTGTGTCTGCTGACTGAACACGTCAACGCGAACACAAACAGAGATCAAATCTATAGGCCTCTGCAGCGGCGTGACCTTGTTACGCAGGGCAAAGTTCCATAACTGGTCCAACAGGAAACAGTTTTGGCTGAGACGCCACTTTGACACAGACAGACTTACAGACCTGAGCCAGTGTTTTCTCAGCACACTGTCAATAATGCAGGTTAATATGATCGGGAGGCAGAGCGACTGCTCAGCCTGAAAACCGAACCCCTTGGGCTTATGAATACTTCTCAGAGCCCGATCTAAAATCAAGGCCGAGTTCCTGAAAAGTTGACATTTTGGATTTACAAGGTTATTTTTTGTTACCTGGCTAACCAGGTGATACCTGAAGTCACTGATATCTCGCATAGCTCTCCAGTCTGCCATCACTGTTGCAATATGATGAAGCTGCCTCCCCATTCCTGCGTGTTCTCAGTTCGGATGTTTTCACCATCGAGCGTGACTCACCAAGCACTCCGAGTAGCTCAGTGAAACGAGGCTGTGAATGATTGATGAGAGCAGATGGGGTCGACAGAGGAGAACGGGGTCAAACTATTGTTTTGACTGTTGACCCGTGTAGCGGATTGTCGTCACCGGGGGGGGTTCTTTTGCTGATGTATTACACACCGCCTCAACTCCAATCTTCTGACCTCACTGTGTTTCCTCTGTAATCTCACGCAGCATTGGTGCTCGGCCGTCTCGGTAGCTTTTGGTTTCACAAGCGTCCCTGTTTACTCAAGCAACGGTGGTCATTTTGTTGCCGAGGTGCTGCACCGTAGCTGATGGAATACAGAGGAAATCATGTATATATATGTTCCTCAACCATGTTTGTTTGAAGTTTTTTTTATGTCTGTACAGAAGCTGTATTCACTCCAGTTACACCACTCGATGTTGCAAACAACACATTTTCACCACAATGTCTCCCGTTCCTTTGCTTTATTTTGTACGGTGATATTGTAGTAGTTGGGCCCATGAACGTATTTCACATGACCAAGTGTGTGTACAGTGTTCATACATGTTCCGTAGGCCACATGGTGTTGAATGTATTTTCAGAGTACAAACTGAAGAAAATAAAAATAAAGATACTGTGCATGTGTAAGAAACTGTAAGCAGTGTTGTCAATTACTTTTAAGTGCCTCCACCAGCACATACAGGTTTAAATTAACTACATTTGAATAGGATATAAATGTAATTGGATTGGGGTAAGCGGAGGCACGGCAGTTTTACCCCACAGCCATTTTGAGAAGTTTATCACCTCATATCGAACCGTATAAAGCCTTAAACTAATATATAACAAAGCCTGAAACGTATCTACTTCCATGTAGATACAAGAACGATGACATGATCAAAATCACCTGACGTAGCAAAAATCACTTTTTTAAACCTGGCTCACTATTCACCATTCAGAGAAACTAATCACTCTTCCTAAATCTATGATCACATGGTTCATTTTGTATGTATAGTTGCCTAGAAACAAGGGGTGGCTCATCTTACCCACAGCCCATTTTACATTAAAATATACCCATAATGCATTGTGCAGACAGTGAAAAACAAAAGTGGAAGGAATAAGATGTTTAATATGGAGTAAGCCAGACACCTTAACTGGGTCTCTCATAATCTGGAATATGACCGTAACCAGGTTCTTCTGACCCAGTTAGGATGTTTACATGCGTCGACCCAAAACCGGGTTACTTGAGTAACCGGGTAAAGAACAGAATTTTCTACGCATTTAAGCATAACAAAGATACGTTTCCAACACAAAAACTTCACAGAGAGCTACAAAAACCACCGCATGCATCACAATGCAAAGCGATGGCGTTACAGTGACCAAGTTCAAAGTGACTGAACTTCCATCAGATGTACTCTAGCCCGAGTCAGGAACATGACGACACAGGAAAGGCAGTGAAACAGCAGAACAGGAACTCTCTATTAGGGTGTTATGTGTCCAAAAGAAAAGTCTCTGCTTCAACGTATTTGAATGATACATTAAAAACTCCAATCACGCACATATTTCATATCACACAGAAGTGGCGCATTTACAATGGTGGGATCAGGACAATATGCAGGAAACGCAATGGAAAAACACATTAAACCAGGAAGTCATTGGACGAAGGAAATGCATGGGAGTGGCGCACAAAAGCACGACACGCATCACAATCCTACATCTTCATAATACACCATGGTGACAGATGAGGGTGTAGTATGTCTGTACACACTGTTCAGCCAAGCATCTGGGCTTCACCCTCGATGTTGTTGGACCATCGTGACTTCCTGTATTTGTGTCTGACGGTGGCAGTTAGGGAGCCACCTTGCTCATATTGGACTTATATCTCAGTCTGACTGAATGTACTGCTGACATGACTCTCCACATCAGAAGGAGAAGGGTGGAGAATCGGGCAAACGCAGAAACATTTCGCCTCTGAAGTCCACACCGGTGTCAATCCCTGTATTGTATCATTAGCTAGTTATTAGCTAGTGACTTCATGAAGGCAGCGTAGTGCTCTGGATGACAGCGCCTGTACTCGTTGATCTTCCTCTTGATCTGCTTGGGTGTGTCCTGGTAGTAGTTCTTCTCATCTCTGGCCATGGCCTACAGCAAGAAACCAGGAAAGGACGGGGAATTAGGTCACTACTAGGCAAATGATGCTAGGCTTTGGGCACACTTCTTTCTTAGCTGGGAGTGCTCACCAGGTAAACAACTATTGAAACCCCATTTGAAGTGAGACACTTCTGATAAAAGTTTAAATATTTTAAACTTCTAGCACTCGCCCCTCTGAGCATTAAACACATACTAAGCTCTTAGCTTCGTTGGTAATGTGCAACAGCCCGTCCTTTCAATCCAAAGTCGTGAGAAAACGAAGCCAGCCCTGTTAAGAGAGCATCTCAAATGACATGAAACCTTATTTAACCTTTGGCTGCGCGGGTACATTCACAAACACAAAGAGCAGGAAACAACAGTGGAAAAAAGCAGGAAAATGGGAATCTCCGTTGGTAATGAAAGGGGGTGACGTGTCCTACAGAGCCTGAAAGCCACAAAAACACAAGCAGACATCCAGCGTGACTCCTGGCTCACTGGATCTGATCAGTCTTGATGACGCTGCCACCTAGAGGTGACAGCCTCTCTCAAGCATCCAGCAAGTAAACAAGTACATAAATAGGCAAGTAAGTCCATTAGTAAACAGGAAGTCAGTCTGTCAGTCAGTCAGTAGACAGATTTACCGACAGACAAATAAAATGCTGTAGAGAAATGACAGATTGATTAATAAAAGCCTAGATCAAGAAATAAAGAAGAAAGAAGGAAATAAATACTGAAACATCACATCCCTGGTAAAGTTTTAATCTCCTGGTTCTGGGTTATTGTGGCAACGCCGTCCGTTACATGTCGGTCCTCTTACCGTGTAGTTGTCGCTGTGTTCTCTGACCATGTGCTGAACGTACTCGATCAGGTCTGTGGATAACGTCTTGCTGTCTTTCTCCGGACGACTGGCCTCTTCCTCCAGCTCTGCTCACAACCACAGAAACACAACGGCAACCGGAGACTGAGGCTCTTTCTCAATATGCGTACTCTCAACATTATTTTTAAAGTAATATTTCAGACACCACTGGCCTAAGGGGGGCACTATAATTAAAGGTCAACTGAGAGGAGTCGTGACGTCGAGTGAACGCAAAGGAAAACACAGAACAAGCCTCCCTTTCCTTGTGCAAAAGGAGTGTGAGGTAGCAAATATTAATTGAAGGACAAAAGAAACCACAAATGACTATACAGTATATATAATTTAAAAGAAAAAAGGTCTTACGGTTGAGAACGTATGGCTTCGTCACGATGCTGACGGGAGCTTTGGTTTCTCTCTCCGCAGCGAGGATCTGAACACATGGACAAAAACACATTATGAAACACAGTACACTGTAGCTTACCAAACACTGTTGTTGGATTCTGGGTTAATAGATTCAAGCCAGGGGTTGTTGAACATGTTTTTATCTTCCCACAAACCAAACATCTCCGGCTCTAATGGGACGTGAAGGGTGTCAAATGTGGAGGGGGAGGGGTTTCGTCAGTGCCGTCATTTGAGGAGGCGACAAGGATAGCCGACCTCGACCCCGAGCCCAGAGGAGGGAAAGATTAATCTATCGTTCACGGGCTGCTCGTCTTCATAAGACATAACAACAACACCAGACCTTGTCTCAGACTGCTGGAAAACAAGCTGCTGATTAGATTAACTTTATTGACCCCCGAGGGGAAAGTGGGTCATGACAGCAGCAAAGAATAGAAGTGTAGACTGGAGAGCAAAGAATAAAAAGGGCATCTCTATTATGCTAATGACATGTTTCTCCACAACAGTTAAAAACATGTTATTAGCATTCTGAAGTCACTATCATTCAAATAAAATACTAATGGAGGGGGGGGCACGGAAGGTGAAGGTAGGACCAATGCTAGCTGCTGCTGAGGTGCTGTTGAGCAAGACACTTAAGGCTGATTTATAATTCTGCCTCGAGCATTTATAGTTCTGCGTTGGTGATTCTGAAACGCCGAAACGCTGGATGGCAGTGTCGTGCTTTGTTAGCACGGAAGTAAGAACAACAGAAGCAGTAGTGTTTACATTCTCTGAAACTGTTTTTGGATATTTCTCACCACGAATTCAGTGACATCTGGTAGTCTTTATAATTTGGGGATGAGGTGTCGTACAAATAAACACATTTGTGAACCTGCTCAGCTCGTCTCTCTTCGATCTGCTCCATGTTGTCTTTACTATCGGCGGACATCAGCTGGATACAGGTAGGAGGAAATAGGAAGCGGCACAGTTCTTGCGGTCGTGCGGCGCCCTACGCGCAGTTACATTTTTGGAGAGGTGCAGGTAAATGATGAAACACCTACAGCGTTAACTACGGTGACACTTCGCCGCAGAACCATAAATCAGCCTTTATCCTCCCAGTTGCTCCAGCGGAGGACTGTGGTTCTACTGGGCGGCTCCCGGGTGTGAATGCATGTAACTGTATGAATGTGAAGCAGGGCGTTGCTGACAAAGAGCATGCATGCATCACCAAAATCCTTCCCTGGATAAATGAAGGTGAGAGACCTTACAGCAGGCCTGAAAAACATGAAAACTAAATCTACAACGGTTACTTACTTTCGGTTTCTTTATTGGCAGAGCACGGTTAGGATCATATGTTAGACCCATATCCTGCAGGTTACTGGCCGTAGACTTCTTGTCATCCCACGCATTTCGGATCTGTGAACTGAGAGTGAGGACTTCTTAGAGACCAACAGATCAGCGAGGGCTATCTGGGCACAACGGCATCTACCAAATACACCAAGGCAAGAACATACTTCAACACATATAGTTTTATTAGACCACAGAAAAACTAAGAGCACAAAAACGCGATCATGTTAAAGTGATAATCTGCAGGATTCTTGTTTTTGGCGACACCGCCGGTGATAAGCGGTCGTTGCTTTGGTGTTTTGCACTCAATGTAGGCAGCACTGGCCCAACACACTGTAACAGTGAAGACACTCAATGTAGACTGCGGCTTCTTATATTTATTCTACCTTTTTATTTTTATTCAAAATAAACCTCTGTTGTTGCTTCCGTAAACATAAAACACATCACTTCCTGTGTGGCCGGGGTTGTTTTTCCAGGAAAGAGGTGTTAAGGCTGAATTATACTTCTGCGTCGAACGTAGGCCGTAGCTATGCCATAGCTACGCCGTAGGGGCTATGGCGGTGCTAGCATTTATACTTCTGCGTTGGTGGGTTTCCACGGCGTAGGTCGCCGAAACACTAGATGGCAGTGTCGAGCTTTATTAACACAGAGTACTTCCGTGTTACAGTACTTCCGTGTTTTCGGATACATTCGGCTGTGTCCAAACCGATGTTTTTGGATATTTCTCGCCATGAATTTAGTGACATCTGGCTATCTTTATAATTAGAGGATGAGGTGTCATATAAATGAATATATTTGCGAACCTCCTCAGCTAGTCTCTCTTCGATCTGCTCCGTGTTGTTATTGTTGGCGGAAATGAACCGGAAGCACGTAGGAGGAAATACTATGCGACCCAAGCGGACCAATCACAGTGCTACGGTCTGCGTCGCCGGTCTGCGTCGCCCTACGCGCAGTTACATTTTTGGAGAGGTGCACGTAATCTACG